>CAHIKZ030000147.1:1300000-1320000 GCA_903632075.3 Acanthosepion pharaonis
AAAAGTTTTCCCTGTCTATCTCTATCTCTCTCTCACACACGCAAACACACACACACACACACACACACACACACACACAATCATATATATATATATATATATATATATATATATATATATATATATATATATATATATATATATATATATATATATACAGTATTTACATTAGTCGGACTATTGTCCTCATCTTTGTCGCCATATTTATCACAAAGTTTCGGCCGTTGTACGCTCCGTCCTTCTTCAGGTGGTTGGATTTTCGAACTGAACCCTTTATTTCGATCACTAGGGTAGACTGTTCTTGTTCCACGTGCCATGTTTGATGGATGTCAGTTATCAGTTATCTCTTGCTAATTTTCCCTCTGAAAGTTCTCCACTGCCTTAACAAGGCTCACCTTCTTTGTGTCTGTCACTGGATCTAACCAACGCCTTTATCCACTGTGCCATGTGTCCTTGAGGACATCAGGGTATGAACTTCTGAGTATTATAAACCTAATGTTTTCAGCATAATTTTTACCAGTGCCCATATTGCAATTTTGTTGCTATCATTGCATGTCTTTACCAGATTTCATATTGCAACTTTGTTATCATTGCTTTTCTCTGGCACTCCTTATTACTGGTTCCCATATTGTATTTATTTCTATGCTTGGTCGGCTCAGGAGATTTTCTGGCCTAGCATATGTGCTGATTCCTTAAGTTTACGAATTTTCCAATGGTGTTCCCTGTCTATGATCTCAACATGATCCCACAGGGGGCGGTAAGGACAATATTCCGACTAATGTAAATACTGTACATAATACCTCATCTCAGAAATATAGACAGATATATAGACAGATATATAGATATATATATATATATATATATATATATATATATATATATATATATATATGTGTGTGTGTGTGTGTGTGTGTGTGTGTGTGTTGTTTGTTCACCAAGGTACCAACGGAGGAGGCATTCTCAGTAGTCAGAGTCAGATTGACTTCTGACTCTCCCCTAGAAGAACGGATCAGTATTCCAATAGATAATCTGATGGAGATGTTGACTTTCTATACACAAACAACACACTTTGGAATGGGATCACATATATCGACAGGATGAGGGCTTAGTAATGGGCTCGCCATTATCACCAGCAATGGCGAATATATACATGGAATACATTGAAGAAATGGCATTAGAATCTATATCTCTAAAGCCAAATATATGGTTAAGGTACGTAGATGACACCTTCATACTCTGGCCACACCAGGAAGATGTCTAGGTTCTACTGGACCATGTGAACACCATAAGACCTTCGATACAGTTCACAATGGAGAAAGAGAGTAACAACATACTCCCATTCCTGGATGTACTAATATCTCGAACAGAGCATGGGTTCAAGACATCCGTATACCGTAAACCAACATTCACCAGACAGTACCTCAATTTCAACTCCCACCATCCATACAGCCACTGAAAGAAAGGGATCGTCCGTTGCTTACATCAACGAGCAAAAGTCATAAGTGGCGACCCAGAGACGTTAGATAAGGAATTGGTCAGTATAAGTAGTACCCTACAACGTAACAACTACCCTGGGTTCATGACAGCAGCCCCAAAAAACTGGGATAGGCGGGTACAAGAGGAGGAGGAGGAGGACAGCAACACCCAGAAATCAGTCTGCCTGCCTTATGTGAAGGGTTTATCAGAGAAAATACAAAGGATCTGCGTTCCATATAACATCAGGACAACCTTCAAAAGTGTGACAACACTTCGCAGATATCTCTCTCGAGTGAGACCCCCCACAGAGGAGAACATGACTAAGGACTGTGTGTACGCTATCCCGTGCAGCTCTGGAAAGGAATATAAAGGAGAGACAGGCCGCCCCCACAAGGTAAGGATTCAAGAACACCAGAAAGATGTAACGCGAGGGGAAGTAGAAAAATCAGGCGTGGCTGACCACATATGGAGAGAGAAGGGAGATCACCGTCCCCTGTGGGATCATGTTGAGATCATAGACAGGAAACACCATTGGAAAATTCGATAACTTAAGGAATCAGCACATATGCAAGGCTAGAAAAATATCCTGAGCCGACCAAGCATAGAAATAAATACAATATGGCAACCAGTAATAAGGAGTACCAGAGAAAAACAATGATAACAAAGTTGCAATATGAACTCTGGTAAAAACATGCAATGATAACAGCAAAAATCACAATATGAGCACTGGTAAAACATGATTGCTGAAAACATTAGGTTTATAATACCCAGAAGTTCATACCCAGATGGCACAGTGGAAAAAGGCGTTGGTTAGATCCAGTGACAAACCCAAAGAATGTGAGTTAAATACCCGATTAAGTCACAGTCTACCCCAGTGATCGAAATAAAGGGTTCAGTTCGAAATTCCAACCACCTGAAGAAGCGTACAACGGCCGAAACTTTGTGACAAATATGGTGACAAAGATGAGGACAATAGTCCGACTAATGTAAATACTATATATATATATATATATATATAGATAGATAGATAGATAGATAGATAGATACACACACTTCTATTGATATTCTCATTCTCATTGTCGATTTGATAGCATTTATTGAAGCATGAATATTATTTTCATCGCAATGTCATCAATAATAACTTTACAGCCATGATTGTAATAAACATTATCATATCTGCACAAATACTTTTCACGTAAAAAACATATTTATAAAATTACACACCCATACATATTTACTATACATTTTCTTAATTAATTTCATTGTTTACTTGTTGTTGTTTTTTTTGTTTTTTTCTGAATGATTTATTTGTTTTCTGCAGTTTGTCAACGCTTTGCGGGTTATTTAAAGCCAGAAAATATTTTAGAATGTTATAATAGTTTCACAAGATAGTAATCGTTTAGTGATAAATGTCTCACAATTTAACCCATAGCTTCGGCGGGGAAGAGGTATGTTCGTACAATTCCCAAAAGGATTTCGCGTAAATAAATATAACCAACCCAACGAGATTTGGAACTCGATTCTCCGATTAAAATTCATTGCTATTATTTTATTAGATCACCCGCACATCAAAATTTATAGCACCCGATATTCCTAGGTTGTCACCCATCTAGGCACTGGCCTAGCTTGGCGTTGCTCTACTTTAAACATGATGGAACCGTTAATTTTCAACAATATGAAGCCTTTTTTTTCTCTAAGTGATATGAATTACTACGTGATTATCATTATTGTTTTAATTTAAAGTGTTGAAATTTTCGAATTTTTTGCTTGTGGGTAAAATATTAAGCTATAAAGATATTCCCGAAAGTTAAGTATTGAAATTGAGGAAAAATATCTGACATGAATTACGACGCCATACTTTCCCAACTATTAATGATTTGTTTATTGCCGATAACCTAATAAATAGGGAACTTCTTTTGAAATTTAGTATATTTCTTACACCTAAAATATAAATATTTATTCAATATCCTGGAACTGTTAATTTAAATTTAACTAAAAATATCTATGACTTTTAATAAAATTGTTTTAATGAGTCACCCTGAGTTTTTACACCCAGAAATTACAAATTTACTCTCACATATTAATGAGAAAATAGTATTGTGTGGTTCAAACGTTAACGTATTGATATCAATATCCATACAAAATCAGATCCATTCACAGAATCACACGCATAAAATATACACAAGCACTTAAACGAAAATACATATTCACACATATTTACAAGCACAAATATATTTGTAGAGAGAAGGAATAAAGACAAATTTTGAGTTCGCAAGCACGCAATGATGAAATAATTCCACTTTTGCTTTTGCGTTGAATTCTTTACGAAGCAGTCCTTTGGTGCATCATGTGGTCGGCACCATTCTTTGACAGGAGAGGCTGATAAACAATGAAGAATGAACGGCACGCCATCTTGCTTGTCCTCCTCAGACTTAAAGTGCGTGCAACACGAATGGTGGACACTTCATCTACTAATTGCATTAGATCTAGAAAAATATTAAGTGACATGAAAATGAGTGTACGAGATGCGCATGCGTAGAGTTTACGACCAGTCGTCTGCAGATAAAAAAAGGGACTAACTAGATTGAAGTATTATTTCAATGTATTTTCTCATTTTTAAATTTCGCTCACATTGAAATAAAAAGAATGCAGGATATCCATTTTTGTTTTTTTAGCCCGTAATGAGAGTATATAACGAATTAATTTGGCGTTTAAAATGTTCGAGAAAATTACGTCAACTGAGAACAGTGAACAGATAATTTCTCCATGAAAAATCTATTATGAAGAGATATTAATATTTATATTCAGAGATATATCCTTATTTTTCTTGTTGGTGTCACAACGTTTCCGTCCATTGTGAGCTTCAGACTTAATCAAATCCGTCTCGTTCATTTTATATTGCTCAAGAATCACTTATAGTCACTTCATTTAGCACGACGTGTGTATTAAGGTATCAGTCCGTAAAAAGAAAAAATGATATCATTTTAGAGTTCCAATCGTAGCCCTTGGTATTACACTCGGGAATAGTTATATACGTATAAGGTAGCCAATAGATCCATCCTTTTTTACGTAGTTTGTGAAGGTGTGACCACTGATAGGCAAATGAGTGCGCCACCTGCCGACAAAGCGGTCGAAGTGAGGGCATTGCCTTAAACCAATATAGATGTGTTGCACGCGCGCTTGAACACACACACACACACACACACACACACACACACACACACACACACACACACACACACTGAGTCTGAGGTTGTTTGCTATATGATTTAAGGTGTGCTTGTCCGCAGCCGTATCAAGACATGGAATACGTCAAGCCTTTTTTAGATAGTACTGTGAGTGAACGTACTGCCAGGCATAGTTTCCATATCTTCATGTCGCGTGGTCTCTTTATGATGAACCACGTAGTGGCCAGATACATATCTTGGATGATGAGGCCTCGAAGGCGGTCATTTTAGAGAACAATATCCAAACATGTAGCGATTTTGCCCGACGCATCCATGTTTCTAATGAAGCAATCACATTTTACCTGCACCGCAAGGGGAAGGCGTACAAGTTGGGCAATTGATAACAGCACACGCTGTCGAAAGCCAACAAGCAACAGTGAGAAACCAGTATTTCTCATTGCTTTCTTGACACCACAACGTGTGCTCACCAGTGACGTAAAGTGGGCCGTGTATGACATTTCCAAGCGTGCTAGACATTGGTTGTCAAAACAGGACACTATGCCTCACGCTACAAGGCCACATCTATACACAGGCAAAACCATGCTCTGTATCTGGTGATATAATCAACAAGAGATGCACTATGAGCTGTTAGCAACGTCGAAACCATCAGTGCAGATCAGTAAATGCAGCAGTTGGAATTTGTGCAACAGCCGCTGAAGTAGAAGTGGGCAGCATTGATTAATCGCAAAGGTGTACTGTTTCTCCGCTATAATGTCAGGCTTCATGTGCTGCAGGTGATACCATACGGCGACGTGGCTTGGAGATACTGTGCTGTCTTATTCCCCGGATATTGCGCCAACAGATTACAAACTCTTCCGTTTCCTGGAAAACTACCTTTGTGGGAAATTCATCACAAATGCTGCAGACTAGCGACAAGAATTCAGAGATTTCTTTGCATCCAAGACACATGATTTTTTTACCAACAGTGAATTGTGCTATTGAGGTACATTGGCTAAAACGTCCTGGACGCTTATGGGGAACAACTTTAGGAATAATATTATGTCAAATTTGCTGTATAAATTGTATTTTTAATAAATAAAAACAGTAAGGACATTTATGGTCACATTGTAATTTATCAACCTTCATGAATATATTACATTTTTATCATAACTGTATATGTTTTTATCACCGAACTATATGTAAGGCATTTTTTTCTGGAGAAGGTAGTAATGAAAGTAAAAAGAGAAAACTGTCATCTTTAAGAAGCCAAGTTATTGTTTTTTGTTCAATGAGTGGAATATCCCAAGACGCAGATTGATCAATTGGAGATGGTAAATAAAAATAAAACAATTAAGAAAGTGTTTAAGACAAGGCAGAAGATGTGACACGGAAATCTGTAGGGACATTAAGAAATATGCCTTCAAAATGCAAAGCATGGTATAAGAAACAGGAAGATTTCATTAGAAAAAATAGGAAAGAGTGCAGAGCCGTGAATCAACAATAATGCGATTCTAAGCAGCATGCTGAGAACCTGAGAATCTCAGATAGAATTTACAATATAATGAGCAAAGATGGTTCAGAGAATGAGGCACCCACAGCGCATATTAAAGACAAGAAAAAAGGGAAACTAAAGAGGACTTATCCACAATCTTCTCTAAATGGATGGCAGACCAGAGACTGATAGTTAAAACATAAATGTTATAAATACATACAGAGGATGTGACGTTGTGGAGAACCATGATCACCTGCATCCTGAAGGGACACAGGAGGTACAAGAAGAATATGAAATTTTACCTGAAAATAATACCAGCTTATTTAAAACTTCTTAATTATAAAAATTAGTTATACACAAGTACAGGCGATGAAAAGTACTCAGCTCGATAAAAAAAAACAAGAATTCTATAATTTTTTCATACTTGGTCATGTTGTCAAATATTATTGGTGGAGCCGTGGACTTTTCAAAAGCTCATCGTGCGTGTATAAAATAACTATTTATCAACCACGTGACATTATGAAAAATATTTAACACCGATGGCGATGAATTTCAAGCCATTTGGAGGCATTGATCAAATAGTTGAAGAACCTTTCCCACAAACGAAACGTCGCAGATCTATTGATACTCTCTTGATATTACGATGGAAATATTAAGATTAGCTCCATTCATTAGATTCATCAATTCAGAAATCAAATCTAGTACGCACATATTTGAAATATAGAGATAAACATTCAATCATATTTTTTTCAAGAACATTAGAGAAGATATCTCCAGTAGGACAATTTCCTAAGAACTAGTGTTGATCTCATCAAGTATTGCTTATTATCTATCCTACTTGTCTGAATAAACTTTAATTCCAACCGCAGACACTTTTATTCATATCAAAATATATTTATCATTAAAATTTTAACAGTAACGCCATAAGTTGAGTGGTTTTCGAGCCTTGTATTAAGTGAAATTTAGAATAATAATAATAAAAATTACACTTTTAAATTTTTTCGAGCACGCCACTGTTGATCTTGGGCCATCCACTACACGTTTCAGCTTGAAGGCTATTTTAGTCATCATCTTTCGTTAATTCCAACCTCGCCGTACACACGTTTTCACCTTCTGAGAATATCAGCAGCGGTAAACGCTTAATTTGTGAAGAACGCATTAACGCTTTGTTTCTGTTCCAGAGAAATAATTATACAGCATTTGAAATCAGAAGATATAAATAACATGCATCATCAGGATAACATTCATATCGCTTTAAAAGACGTTCATTTTATCTGTGTCTCTAACTCTCTGTGCCTCTCTCATTCTTTAAACAACACACACACACAGACAGACAGACAGACAGAAAGACATACACACACACACACACACACACACACATATATATATATATATATATATATATATATAATTATTTACCCCTTGACCCACGCAGAAAACGTGGCACAAGGACGAGATTTAAAGTGGGGTCTCTGAGCCCGTAGGCTCGGGCAAAAATTTCATATAGACTACGTAAAAAACGGAGTCAGTTTCCCGAATGGAGACTTTGCCCTTCGGGCATAGCCTCGTATGCGGTATACACTCTGACATGTTCCAAGTACACACACACACACAAAATATATATATATATATATATATATATATATATATATATATATATATATATATTATCAATTTAAACGTTATATTAGTGATTACCCCTACTTGAGTAGACGCTATTTATTTATTCTCGTCTATCGTTCTAAATATTCGATAAACCTCATTAAAGAAAAATATGAAATCCCAAGAACGATTCCGCATTGATTGATCAGAGAAAAGTCGTGGTTGAGTGTGTGTATGCACATTGGGTCTGACGTTCGTTCTCTGTGCCCAGGGAGGCGTAATTTCCAATTTCTTCTTTAGAAATATATATATATATATATATATATATTTATATATATATATATATATATATATATATATATATATATATATATATATATATATATATATACGTATTATTTAATGTACAGGGTCCGATTGATAAATTGTCGTCTAAGTTACGAAAAATAAAAAAAATATATCTCTGGCTTTTCATTTTAACAGATATTTACCAAAATTACACATATACATATTGAAATACTAAAGACTAAGTTCATTTAATAAAAAAGTCATTGAATACAACCACAGCCTCCAATCTACTTCGGAATCTCCTGCAACTCTTTTGGACGGTTATCTTGTTTAAGTTGGTGAATGCTTTAATAATCCTTGCCTCGGTTCATCTTCGGTGTTAAAAAGTGTTTCATTGATCTCACGCTCCTCTCCATCCCACACATAATAATCAAGGCGAATGAAGTCTGGTTAGTTTGGTGACCAGATGTAAGGGGTGATGTGGTCGTAGAAATTGTCTGACAGCACACGAATGGTTTCTCCTGCTTGTGTGGCAAGGTGTAGAGTCCTGTTGCGATACATAGTGTCTTCAAGCGGCCAACATCTTGATCCAAGTCAGCACTACTTTGATGTAAGCCTCCGCTTTGAGTCTGAGGCCCAGTAAGTAGATGAATGGAGACAAAACTCCAACTTATCAGTCCAAACACTCCAAAAGACCATGGTTTTGACTGGATATATCATTCAACTCTTTCCGGACCCTCTTCACTATTCTCAGGTAGACACCCAAACACTCTGAAATGTTCGTACTGGAACATTCGGCGCGAATGCCTAGCATTAGAGCATGCCGTTTCCAAATTTCTGCCGGGTTGATTTGTTTCACGGCACTCTTTTTCTCACAGTGTGTGCCCAACTTGCCCTAGTATACTGTTCAGTCGAGAAGATCAAAAACTAACAACGGCCACGCGCGAAATAAATTTTTAAAAAATATGAAATGACGACAATTTAATCATCGCACCCTGTATACAGTTTAAATTTTGCACTAATTATTTGAGAAGGGTGCTCAATTGAAAATGCCAACTAAGTTACAATCAAACATGCCATGATTCGAATGACGAAATGAAATCCGATATCCAGAATCAAATAAAACAGATTTCATATTCAAGAAATTTGAACCGAAGCAAATGTCTGAAAATTTACATAGTATAAATATATCATATAGCAAAATGAAATAATAAATCAGAAATATAATAAGCTAATAGATGTTGTAACATAATGTCCAAAATATAATAAGCATATCTTTCCTGTTGCACTATTATTCCTTTATATCCCAGTTGCCTCTCTGCATAGATTGGGAAAGATTATTATCATAATTTCTGAAGATACTTAGATGTGTAAATTTGGCAGTCAACTTGATTTCTGCCAAGAATCTCTCTCATTCACTTTCGTTCTCTTTCGATCAAAACGTATCGGGTTTGTTGCCATGGCAACAGAGCTAAAATATGCAGCGTGAAGCCTCTTTGTCAAGATTGACCTTGAATTCTATCAACCATGCACCCTACGATATCACTTTTTTTTTTTTTATCATTCCCGACGTTTACAGGAGTGCTGCAAAGAAAAGTGTACCGGATATGGATATTTCACCATGAGACAGGTACATCAGTGACCATGAATTGTGCAGCAATTTTTAGCCGGCTACAATATTCCCCAGATCTTGTACATTGTAATTTTTTTCTCTCTTCAAAATTAAATCCTACTTAAACAGGAAAAGATTTTAAGACGCCGAAGTAAATGCGATGTGGTAGTTGATAGCTATTCCAAAAATGAGTTCTAGGTACGACTTCCATCAATGGAACCGTCGCCGAATAAAGTGTATGGCTTCTGAATGATAATACTTCAAAAAAGATTAAATGCCGAATTGATATGTGTTATTTTCTTTTTATAGCGCCAAATCTAATTGAAACCGGTTGAATGTGCGATCTAAAGTACATTGGTTCAGACTGGATTCACCTAGATTGTTTAATGCATGCATGTTCGCAATCTGCTAGAAGCCATATTTTTTTTATTAATCTTCTAGAATGCACAACTCGGTAGACGTAGTCCATCCTGTTCACAAGGTGCGAAGCCAGACACTTGTGTCCACAAAAATATATCATTTAAGTAACAAGAAATAATGTCGGATTAAAACTAAAATTGCTGCTATTTTTAATATATATTTATATATGTATAGTGTTAAACTTTATAGAGAAGAATGTTTAAAATCCTGGGGCATTTCTACTCAGAGTTAGGAACAGAAATGAATACATCAGTTATTTTTAATATATCATCAAGTTCATAGATTACATCGAAAGTGTTACCGTGTTGAATCCTATTCCATCACTCCATCTATCTATCTATCTATCTATCTATCTATCTATCTATCTATCTATCTCCTTATTCATTAGGCTATATTTAATTAATGTTTTCTTTATTTACTATAATACAACTTCGTTATATACTCAAGCACTACTTACTAATGCATGGCAATAATTTTGACAATGTTTCTCCCTTTCACACTCTCTAACGCACATGGTATCTCTGTCTCAGAAGTAGTTGGTATGTCGAACTGAACCCTTTATTTCGCTCACTGGGGTAGACTTTTCTAGTTCCGTGTGCCATGTCTATTGGATGACAGTTATCACTTATCTCCTGCTTAATTCGCTCTCCTGAAGAAAGCAGGAGCGTAGAACGGCCTAAACGTTGTAATAAATATGGCGACAAAGATGAAGACAATAATACGAATCATGTAAATAGTGTACAGAATACCTAATCTCAGAAATATAGAGATGTTAATTAATATATATATATATATATATATATATATATATATATATATATATATATATATATATATATTAAATAGCCCTATTTAAGGGAAATGCAGATTAATCAATCTTGGGGCGATTACAAAATATTATAAAATGTTTCTAGATTCTTATCCTATAAACAGTGATTATGTGTTGTCTAAATCGGTTAAGGAGATTGTTGAGTATATATGCTGTTTTAAAATGAAGACGAGATATGTGGGCGATGACTTCATATTGTAACGCTCTCTTACATTTGCAACAAATCGACAGACCCGTTACTTTTAATAGGTCCTTAGTAGTGTCCCCATTACTCATGCATCAAATATATAGTTAAATAAATATATAAATAAATAAAATGATAATCCTCTCATCACCTTTCTCAATTCACCGGCTAATATCGCATTAGTGGGTTGAGGCTTTGCGTCGCGCAGCTCTGAACGTGCGAGATCTCCATAAAAACTAAGTGGACAATGAAAAACCGGACATTGAGAAATACATCTATAATGTAAATGTGGACAGAGGAAAATCCGGAAAGGTCCAGCCCGTCATAGTTTGTTGTACAAGAAGATTATCCGGATACATTCGTTCTTGCCGGAGTGGATTTCTTTCTTTCTATTTTTCTTTCTTTCTATTTTTTTTCTTTCTTTCTTTCTTTCTTTCTTTCTTTCTTTCTTTCTTAAGAAGATAAGAACAAAAAAGATAAATTAGAACTCTGCATTTTCTTTTACTTATTTTTCCAATATATATTTGAATCTTTTCTAGTCTTTGTTTCTCTCATTCTTTCTTTCCCTTTTTTTCGTTTTCTCTTTTACTTACTTTCATGCTTTCTTTCTCTCATTCACCCTTTCTTTCATTTTTTCTTTCTCGCTTTTACTCTTTCTTTCATTTTTTCTTTCTCGCTTTTACTCTTTCTTTCATACTTTCTTTCTCGCTTTTACTCTTTCTTTCATACTTTCTTTCTCGCTTTTACTCTTTCTTTCATACTTTCTTTCTCGCTTTTACTCTTTCTTTCATACTTTCTTTCTCTCTTTTACTCTTTCTTTCATACTTTCTTTCTCTCTTTTTCTCTAATTTATTTTGTCTTTGTCTATGTATTATTTCTATTTCTAAATTCTCTTTTGTTTTTGTTTTAAAAAATCATTTCACTCGAGGGAAGGTGATAAGCCTACTAAGACGCAAGGTGTTATGAGTGTAATGGAATATGAGAAAAATATACTATTAAGGAGAGAGGAGAATCAAAGAAGAAGAATTAAGAAAACAGAAAATAACGATTGACATTTAAATTTTGGAACAACGAAGTTGGCTGGGAATCAAGAACCCGGAAGGGAGTTCAACAAGGGAGAGGTCCGACAGAAGGAACTGTTAGCATAGAACTTACAGTGATATCTATCCATTTTAACTGTAAAATGATGAGAGCCTTTCGCCAATCTAGTACTGTGCTTAAATTCATAACGTCTGAGTAACACAGAGGAAAGCCCACCATAGCAACAAGCATGAATGTAATTGTAGAAAATGCACAGGAAGTTAAGTTACGGAGGCGGGAAACTGACTGAAGCCGAGATGCCATATCAGTATCAATAAATTTGAAGATTCTTCTTTGAATTTTATCCAGAATATCTAAATATATAGAAGGAAAACCAGGCCAGATGTGGCACCAGTATTCAAAGCAATGACGAAAGGTAGTCTTATAAATATGTAAAAACTGTTTAGCACAACACAGTAAACCAACTTTCTGAGCTGAAGACTTAGCAATTGATTCAATATATTCTTTCCATTTCATTTCAGCGGAAAAGATAATTATGTGAAGTTAATTGGATCTCTCTCTTGGAGGTTAAAATCAGCCATGTTGATGGGAGGTAAAAAGAGTTCCCTCAAACTATTATAAGAAAGCAATTTCGTTTTAGAAACGTTAAAATTAACAAGCCGCGCCTTGACCCAGGTAACCACAGATTGTATGCAAATTTTGAGATCAGCTGCGAATTCGACTTTATCAAACTGATCAGACTTACGTTTACGATTGTAGTAAATACTTGTGTAAATGTACAGTTATATAAATGCTTATAAAAATTTACATTTTTTACTTTCGTCTTTCTTTTAAATTTCCTCTTGTCTTTCAATTTCCTTCTTTTTTCCTTTTTCATTCATGTTCTTTATTAATTTCTTTCTCTCTCTTTTTGCTGCATCAGTTTCTTTTTCTCTATTTCATTCTTTTCTCCATTTTATTTTACTTGATTATTCTTACCTGTTTTTTTTTTTTGCTTTCTTTTTTGTCTTTCTTTCTTTCTGTATTTCCCATATAATTCATCCAGTGTTTTTATTCTCTGTTTGTCCTTAGCATTTACTACTTAGTTTGATAAAACATAACATCATTGAGATGATAGCGAATACCATTTGTTGCCCCGGCCTTTTAATTCGGGAGGTTTTTGCTGAATTGAAATTCTACGTGAAGATTATTAATTACGTCTGCTTTTGTTCACCTGCCAATAACGTCGATACGAATTACGCAAACACCTCCTTTAATATTTCTTTCATTTGTACGAATTTTTTCTTTCTATGAAACCGGTACATACTACAATTATGTACTCTATAATATATTACTCTGAATATTATCAAGATTTACTTCAAAGTACAATTTAGTCGACCAACAGCATTGATTCTCCCGCACATATTTTACATCAGTACCTTTAATTCTAAAACCGTGACAAGTTTCCATTTTTACATGGTCAACAAAGTCCTGTCATTAAACATTAATAATACACTTCTGAACTACTAATCTTACATCTCCCTACAGTGCGAATTACACATATAAAGCGATATTAAATTAATAATTCTGAAAAAAAAAAAAAAAACATTCGTGAGCATATATTATCTACCGCATGGTTTTCAATAAATATAACCGACTATATCTCTGAGATGAGGTATTATAATTATTTATATTCTTTGAATTATTCGGAATGTTATCATCATCTTCATTCACAATAAGTCCCAGTGGATAAAGATGTTGGTGAGACCCAGTTACTAGACACAAAGTGTTGTGAGTTCAATACCAGGCTACAAATGTGACGAACTAAAAAAATTGGAAAGTTAACTTAAATAGAAACAACTGAGACATCCGGAAGAGGAATGGTACATGGAACTAGATCAATTTAACCCGTTAGGGGAAATAAAGGGTTCGATTTGAAATTCCAATCACCTGAAGAAGGCCGGAGTGTACGGCGGCAAAAACAGTGTGAATATTGCAATGCAGATGAGTAAAACAATACGAATAATTTAAATCATATCAATAAATATAACTGACAAGTAAAATATATACATATTTTGCTTAGCTCACATCAGTTGAAACAAACTAAATATACTAAATAAATATTTAATCAGACAAGTACCCTAACAATTATTCTGCGTCAGGCAAAGTATATTAAGATAAGTGAAGGTGGAATAGTCTAATATCAATAACAATAAAAGTTTCATACTTTCTCGACTAATGTTAATGCTTCTGTAATTAAGCAGGTGTTTTGAAATGATGAAATTGAATATATTTGATCGTGTGAAATATTTATCATGAAATTGAAATGTTTGCTCTCATATTTGATCTTAATTAAACTTTCCTCAATCTGCTCCAAAGATTGGCTCTTTTAGTCTGCAAATTATATAAATTATTTATATATATGATGAAACACGGAATAATATTTACTTAGCTGTAATCATAAATACTCTCAGTATTCGTTTATCATATTTATTCTTCATAATATAATGTACGATTATAATTTCTTCAATTATATGTTTACCATTATCTACAGTGAATTGTTAGCACTCTTCAGATAGCTCACCAATACATTTTGGGTCAAATTCCGTAGCGTTTTAGTCAAAATCTTGAAGTTGTTTTTTCTGAGACAGAAATCACCATCTGAGCTCATTGCAGCGATCAAATAATAATGATAAGCGGTTGGTACATGTTCAGGTGAACAAGAAAAGAATGGATTATTTCCTGGCTTATTCTTATTGTTTTTTTTAACTTCGATTGTCATGAAGGAAAAGAGCATTTTTCTTAACATACTCATGACGTTTTCGACCTAACTTTTGTGGATAGGTTACATAATTTGAACGTATAAATTTTCATTGAGTGTTTCTTCAAACACACAACATTACCATCCTTCTACAGAACTGTGGTTTTGTTTCTGTCGAGTTATAGATGTTACTCTATATAAATATATTGCCTTTTACTTTGTATATTGCCGTATGCAAAATATTTTACATCCCCTTGTTATGATGTATTTAAGGAACGGTAGTTTAAGATAATACATTCTCCATTACAATTAAGATAATACATTCATCATTTACAAATAAAGGAAATTATTTATGACTCAAACTAATGACTCAAACTAATAATTATCCTTAATTTTTTGACCCCTTCAACTGATTTCGGCATCCGTCCGTCTCTATTTACCCATAGCTGTAGGGCGAAGAAAAGGATTCACTCTTTTCCCAAGGTTATTAGTACGTAAGTGAATGTAGTGGATTCGACTGGAATTTGAACACAGCTCTTCGATTCTTCAATCCAAGCCGATATCCACAGTGCCTCCTTCAACTGATTATCGGTAAAGATTCATACTAATCATGAGACGTACTTCCAATATTCGGAATTACATAAGGAAATATTCATCAATAGATTCTACAATAATTTTGAGCGCGCACATTGTGTATGCGTAACTGTGCGTATATATATATATATATATATATATATATATATATATATATATATATAAAATTATTTTTAAAAATGATGATTCATCGCAACATAGAAATTACTCTGTTTTGAACTGGTCGCCCGTATTCAAGTTTAATTTCAATATTTAACCTTAAAGTTTGGATGACATTAAACTTGAATACGGTTGACCAGCTTCGAAACAGAGTAATAATTTCTGTGTCGGGATGGAGTCATATTTTTAAAAAAATAGTTATAATTTAGGCTCTACTTCTGTATTGAGCACTTTAAAAAAAAAAAGAACAAAACAAAAATAAATGACTTCATTCTTGTATTATAACAATACACAATCATATGTGTTTGTGTGTCTGTGCGTGTACTTATAGAGGATTAAAAC
Organism: Acanthosepion pharaonis; assembly: GCA_903632075.3. Lineage (NCBI taxonomy): Eukaryota > Metazoa > Mollusca > Cephalopoda > Sepiida > Sepiidae > Acanthosepion > Acanthosepion pharaonis. The sequence continues at coordinate 1,315,947 of CAHIKZ030000147.1, forward strand.
AACAATAATACAAAATCATAATTGAAGGCACGATGCCTTCATAGACAGGAGTAGTTCTGAATAATGTAAAGAATGTAAATAACTATAATACTTCATCTCAGAGATATAGTCGGTTATATTTATTGAAAACAATACGGTAGATAATACAGGCTTAGCAATGTTTGTTTTTTTCCCAGAATTATTAATTTAATATCGCTTTATATGTGTAATTCGCACTGTAGGGTGATGTAGGATTAGTAGTTCAGAAGTGTATTATTCATGTTTAATGACAGGACTATTTGATCCTGTAAAAACAGAAATCTGACACGGTTCTGGAATTAAAGGTACGGGTGTAAAATGTGTGCGGGAGAATCAGTGCTATTGCTCTACATGTGCTTGTACTATAACATTCATTGTGGTGGTTAACTGAATCAGCACGTCACTACGAATGTGTAACTATTCACATGAAATGTTTTTCTTCCAGAAAATATTCAAGAAATATGGATTCATCTTAATGTTTTCAATATTTTCATAATGGTAGAGCTCTGTGATATATTTCTAATTACAAACTCACAAGCCAGAGAAAATTTCTGTAACAAAACAAACAAAAAAAAAAATAGAGATTTTTCTCAGAAATTACCGCTATAATGCCAATATTCATCTTTGCTACCTGAGGCCAAGAAGAAAATTATAGGATTTCATACACAGATGTTCTCAAGGACACAGGGGACAGTGGATAAAGGCGTTAGTTACACCCAGGGACAGGATTCAATACCCGGTTAAGGCAGTGAAAATTCAGAGGGAAATTAACAGGAGATAACTGATAACTGACATCCATTGAACATGGCACATGGAACAAGAACACTCAACCGCAGTGAACGAAATAAAGAGTTCAGTTCGACATTCCAACAACTGAAGAAGGCCGGAGCGTACAATGGCCGAAACGTTGTAATAAATATGGCTACAGAGATGAGAACAGTAGTCCGAATAATGTAAATAATATACACAATTAAAGGAGTTATTAATTTCTGACAGATTGATGCTACTAAGCTGCTGGTTACTAAAGAAAGGCCTCCGTGTCTTGGTCATGTTTACGATGCACGTGTTCTGGGAAGATCCGTTCTTCTTACATGTAGTTCACTAGAGTACTAGTCTCTCTCAAGAGTACTTGGATGCTACTCTTAAAATATGAAGTATGTGTGAAAAGCGATGAACATATATTTACAAGAATTTAGTTCTGTACACATCCACTTATACTCACATCCACTTATACTAGCATACAAACTTAGTTCTTTTCTCTAAAATGAATATTTCTTATTTCCTCATATTAAATCTCAGTTGTACTCACTAAAAGTATATAACGGTTACTAAACGACGATCGAAGCAGAAGGTTGAAAAATGAAAGAGAGTTGCTGTTTGGTGTGACCCTGGAGTTCACGAACATAGAAATTTCAAGTGTTGTCTCTTGATTGGTTGATTGTGCCCTAACTGCATTTTCCTGTTGTTTTATTTCCTTCTTTGATTTCTATGCTATATCACGCCAAAAGTATTTATAGCTAGCACTTTGTGGATGGATGTAGAATGAATGGAAAAACGAATTTCCTTCCCGCCATATTCAAATATGTATTTTTGTATCTAAATATTTCTTAATTTTTCAGTGTTATTTACAACATTCGGAGATAGAGAAAATATATTTTAGAAGTTATAACGGTATATCATCCTTGTTTAATGTTTCGCAAGCTGGTCTTTTAGATAATTTATACTGAGATATATTCTCGTTGTGTACTCCTTGTGGACTTGTGAGAAGCGCAAAGCACCTATACTTAGGAAATAACAACAAAACAACATTAATTTTAAATATTTGTGCGAATAAAAAAAATTGCTCAATAGATCTGATTAGTAAATATGATATCAAATAATAAAATATCCACACAAGTGGATACTTTTTTTTCTGGCCAATCACAATAAATTAAACTAAGGCTTTATTGAAAAAAGGAATGGGATAAATACGTAAATGTATTTGTTCGAATAATGGTTCAATTAAAATAAGTTTTCTCAAGTTCGGATTAAATAATTTGTACGTATGTCGCCAAGTGTTCACTTTAAAAAAAAATCCCCCCCTCTCTCTATACTTCACATTCTTCCCTCCTCTCCAATTTCAACTGCGCTTTTCTTTCTCTTCTTATTGTCCACTGCCGAAGATTCAGTCAAGCAGTAGATATAAAAAAATGCAACCCAGTTGGAGTCATATTCCTAAGGGTAGGTGTCATTATCCATTAGTTCAGTGGTTGTATTGCCTCAATAAATAAGACAATATAATCCGACATAAAAAGAAAAGAGTGAAATGAAGACATGAAGAATAGAAAACATACAATAAAATAGTCAGTTTCGCATGCAGCATGATTTGCAATTATAAAAATTCAAAAGAAAGAAAAATAGGAACAAATTAATAATAAAGATTGAACTTCTGACCAGTTTTTGTTTATTAGCATCGTTAATGTCGACATTTATTTCTCATTTTAACTGTAAAATGAATAACATTGATCAGATAACGTTGTTTCAGCAGTGAGTACAATAGCCGTTCTGTCTTTCAATTGTAAAGGTGTACTTGTAATATCAACAATGGAATATAATCAAGTCAATACTAACTGGTCAACAAACACGTAGGTTCAACATTCACGAGAATACAAATATTACATATAATATAGAGGAGTCTCTGTGGTGTAAAAAGATGATAACGTCCTATCTTAACATATATATTAATATTAATGTAGCTTAGAGTTTGAAAGGCCGCGTTAATACATACAAAATAATATTTGTAAAACTCAATATCTATCTATCTATCTATCTATCTATCTATCTATCTATCTATCTATCTATAGCTGGCCACTCGTATTCGAGGATACTCATATACTAGGGAGGCTATTGTAGACGCTTGCTCGGGCACATTTTGTGTTTATTCAACACCCACACAGAGCCCACCTATGGTTTATACTGCAACTATGCTGAGCAGACCTTTGTTACAGATTCTGGGAAAGAGCGTGTTATCTAGAATGATCAACAATCTGAACAAGGCCTGGACGCTCAGGCCCTCGGCAGCAATGACGGCTATCGACAGTCAAGGGTACCTTCTTCCCAATTTCAGTTAGAAGTCTTGGCTCAACCTGTGCAATGTTTTCAGGCACATTCCAAATGACCCTACAATCCGATAACTTCAAGTGATCAATCGACTATATATATATATATATATATATATATATATATATATATATATATATATATATATATATGTCTGTCTCTGTTTGTCTCTGTTTATTCATTCATCTATCTCTCTCTCTCTCTATATATATATATATATATGTGTATGTGTGTGTGTGTGTATATATATATATATATGTGTGTGTATGTATGCTTTGTAGTATTTAAAAAAATTAAATTGATTGGAATGAGGCTTTTAACTTGCTAAAAATGTTTGAGTTTAGACATATTTGCCAACGTAATATTATTTCCAAAATGATTTAAAAATAAAATATACATTTCTGAAATTTTATTTGATTGGCTGATTTAAATTTTAATTAATCTGATTTGAATCAAATATTACTTTTATTTAAAATATCGTAGAAAAATGTTTTTTTATCGCATGGCTGGCTGTTTCTGTGTGGTGTTGGCAATTATGACGGTAGAATTGGGTTTGTATTTTTTTTCCTCTTGTGGGCATATGTGTAAAACATACTGTTTTTCTATTTATGATTAGAAGATATAGTTTTACGCAATAAAAATAGCATCTAACCGCTACAACTTAACACAGATCTTTAATACATTTCAAACTTTGCAAATTATTATTATAATTTAAAAAATGTAAACAATTAATGCAAAAATTCAGTATTCATAGAAATGTTTTTCTTGAAATGACTGTCCATAATATGCCATTTTCATGAAAAAATGAAAAGTTTTTCTAATTGAATAATGTCTTAGTTTTTTGCATATTATAATTTACAATTCAGAACAGATTTTCAGTAAATGGGATTCCTGTTTTACAGAGAAAATTCATGATTTAAATTCTCCAAGAACGTGT
>CAHIKZ030000147.1:1325000-1392500 GCA_903632075.3 Acanthosepion pharaonis
CGACCGACACTCGCGGAGGAATGTCGATAACACACCACAACCATGACGGCGCTCACCCCAAGAAATGGGAGTAGTGATGGTAAGATGAAAGAAGAAAAAAAATACTGCTACTATTACTGATAGATTATGCATGAATAACTAACGGATATCAACGCATGATTTTGATTCAAATTCCGAGTTAATCACTTATGTCTACTTTCCTTCAAATGCTTTACGAAATGAACGGATTTATTTCTTTTTTTGTCATCACCGCAGATATAAGTTCAGAAGGAACGCAAACTAGTTCCGCTATGTTTGTGTGTCCACCCGTCTTGGAAAAGGATATTTCTGAATTCAAAGTCGGTTGGACGTAGGACATGTGGTGCCACAACGCAGAAAACAACTTGTCCAGAAAATCATTGTAACGACCCACATTGTGATGAATTTGTGGCCCCATACTTCACAAGGTTGTCTCCAGATATTAAGGAATGGGAACTATTAATAGGTACAAAGCGATTAGAAAGTTTGTAGCAGGAAAATAGGATTGCACGAACGTACAAATCAATATTAAAAACGTAATGTTTATGGCCTTGAAAGACAAATCTCGGTCATCATTGAAATGGAGGTAACATTTCTGCAGCACTCTTGAAAATCAGCGTTTAGAATTATGGTCTCGATCATACCTCGGAAACACAACCAAAAAGCCGACTATTTAATATTCAGGCGTTCTACTCAAAAGATTTGTAACTGAGAGCAAGGTTTGCAGGAAGATTTAGCTAAAGTGGTTTATTGTAACAGATTCTCTGCTGAAGCTCGATGTAAATCCGTGCTTTTATGAAAGATAAGTGCTTATTTATATTTTTATCTGCTGAAGGGAATAATGCTTGCAAGGGAAAGTAAAAAAAATGTGATTGTTAAAATACAAATATTCAATTTTCCAAAGAATATATGAAAGTTTCATTATTCGCCCTTCAGCAACTGTGTATAGAAGCATGTAAATATGCATGTAAATATGCATGTGTATATGCATGTACGCTTGAATGAGTAAGCGAGATCGTGACTCGATCAATGTAAATGCGTTGATAGAAATGTTTCCTGAGCAATGCACAGAATTACTTAAAACATGGAAGACTGTGCGGCGCTAATCTTTCCAACAGATATAGTCCGCTTGTAGACATAATCAACATAGGATATACAAGCTTTCAACATAGGATATACAGGCTTTCGCTCAAATATGTATGGCTGTTACTATGCATGTATATCATTTTGTATTCTTTCATTTCTCAGTTCGTCAGTCTGTCTCTCGATTTTACTTTCTTTATAGTTGTCTCTCTGTTTTCCTGTGTCATTATATTTATATAAGTGCATGTCTCTAGTTTCTCCATGTTTTCTGTACTGGTTGTCTCATAATGTGTTTCTTCTATATCTGACTCTATATCTGACTCCTTCATTTTATTCTTTTTCCACACACACACACACACACACACACACACAACGTGCTCTCACACACACACGCATACATATATATATATGATTGAAATATATAGTTTTAAACTATGCTATATTTATGGGTAAATAAACAATTGTTGTAATAATACTGATACTACTAATCCTACTACTAATAATAAACATTAAAGATTGAGTGTTATACACGCGAACACTGTCACACACAAAGACACACACACACACATATATATATATATATATATATATATATATATATATATATATATATATATATATATATATATATATATATATATATATATATATATATATATATATATATATATATATATATATATATATATATATATATATATATATATATACACCTTCCACCTTCATCCTACCGTGCGCCGACGGCTTAATTGTTAGAATCTCCGACTGACACCAATTCAGTCGGGTTTCGATGCTGTCTAGCCACACTGATGAGCTGTGAAACAGCGAAACAGTCTGTCTGTGGATGACGTTGTTGGCTCTTGAAAAAGTAATTTCAGTTCAGCTCTGTGGGGGAGGTGTGGGTTGGTAAACAGTGACTATTATAGCTATGTAGCGATATGTAGCGAGATTCTTCGCAAATCCAAATTGAGTCAGTGTCGGTCACTGGGCGTGTTTCTAATAATAAATACGCTAAAATCCACGTTCGTCGCTCCTGTGCGCCGATGGCTTAATGGTTAGAATCTCCGACTGACACAAATTCAGTCGGGTTTCGATGCTAGCTAGAGGCAACCGTATGTCTAGCCACACTGATGAGCTGCGAAACAGACTGTCTGTGGATGACTATATATATATATTTATACTGACGCTTTTCGTCCAATGTGGACTTTATCAAAACAAAATACGAAAATTTTCATATATATTAAAATTTGTGTATTCAGGCAGCAAATTTTCTTTTAGGCATTTCTGATTGAAGAAATTATTGTCATTATGTCTTCTAATTTATAATAAAATCCGTTCATGCTCACGAATAACCTTTTGTTTATTGATGCGAAAGGATGAGAGAAATGTGCTATGCATATTTAAATGTCTTTAATTTTCATTTCCCAAATACTTTCGATCTTCTCTCAAGCCAAATATACTAAACAAAGGGATCTATGTGTAAGAGTGAAATTAAACGTGGAAAATCCTAAATATATGATAAAAATATAGTTTGAAACTGTTATATTTATGCATAAGTGTTCAATTTTTTGTAATACTATTACTAATAATAAAACTGCTAATACTACTTGCTACTACTAATGATAATAATAAACATAGCAAATAGCATATATAAGAATTTCGCCCAACACACATGGATTAAACATTGAGTTCAAGACTGAAACAGACTGTAGCCATTCGGGGTTGAACTCATTGTCGAAACTGTCTTTGTCGAATTCCTTAAATTCACAGGCCTAAATACCCTCAGAAAGTAATGAATTCATCGCTTTGTTTCCCCTTGTATGTATATGCTGAAAAATATAGATTTAAAGTATTAATTTTTTGTTTGTTGTTGACTTTGTATATATATATATATATATATATATATATATATATATATATATATATATATATATATATATATATATATATATATATATATATATATATATATATATATATATATATTTTTTTTTCGAAACAGAATTTGAACATAAATTATGGAACAGTGTCTAATTGCTTTCCGGTATTTTATCAAAAGTTATCAAAGAAGCATTTTTTTCTAGCCCAGTGTTGCATATTCACAGATGGATATATGTCGAAACCCAACAATGAAAGACAATACCTGGTTATAGAATGAAAATTTTCCGAAAACTCAAAAATTATGGATAATAGTTGATCCAATCTGAAAAAGCGCAAGAATAAATTGTTTAATTTATTTATATGTCTAACTAGTGTACACCTACACACGCACACATACACACACAGGCAACTACACACACACACACGAGCACGCACGTATGGACGCGCGTACAAATATATATGTTCTAATCGCCTGATGTTTGCTGTAGCGTGAAATTCCTGTGTAGTAGTGGGAAGCATGGTTGCTGCCTTGGTAACGAGGGTATGTTTAGGGAAGTGTCTCTCTTATATTTCATTTTGTAGTTTTGTTATATCGGATTATATCATTTTTTTTACTGCGTTTTCTTTGTTTATTCATTGCTTCTTCTTATTAAATTTGCATTTCGTTACCTTGATTTCCGATGGTTATATCAAGAATTTTGGATTTTGTCTCATATATATATATATACATAAATATATATATATATATATATATATATATATATATATATATATATATATATATATATATAAAAAATATATATATACATAAATATATATATATATATATATATATATGTATATATATATATATAAATATATATATATATATATATATATATATATATATATATATATACATAAATATATATATATACATAAAGATATATATATATACATAAAGATATATATACAGAAATATATATGTATATACACATAATATATATATACACATATATATATATATATATACATAAATATGTATATATATATAAATATATATATATATAAATATATATATATAAATATATATATATATATATAAATATATAAATATATATATATATATATATATATATATATATATATATATATATATGTGTGTGTGTGTGTGTGTTATTGCATGTCTCATTAAATAATATAGACAAGTTTTGTCTATTTATTTTAAGTTCCTTTCATATTGTCTGGTAAGCTTAATAACATTTCCGTTGAAAGACGAAAGGAAAACACCATATTGATACATGCTTAAGTCCAATCTAAGCTTTCCGTTTACCCAAGCCGTTACCAAAGATGACAATTTCAATAAATCAAACAACAATGGATGAAACAACAATGATAGTCCGCTCTTGCTTCATGAAAATTTCAACTACGACAAATTCGTATATACAAGACGCGGAAACGAAAATCCCGTCAAATCTCGTGACGACATACATGACCACGCGAGAGTGAAAAAACGAGAAGTATTAAGTATGGGAAGCCGTTGGTATAAACCAATGTTTCTGTTATAAATTATAGATATTTAAGGATATTTGTGGATATTTCATATTTTATTTTGTTCAGGATAGTTTTAAACTGGTTTATATATAAAGCTTCAAGAAATTTTAATTTTTCTTTATTGTTTTCATGTTTAAGTATAGTTGTGTTGTCAGCAAGGATTTTCCGGAATTGATTACGCGGGCAGGCATGTTGTTTTAAATGTCTAAATATGCTAGAATTATTATTTAAATGTAGAGTCAAGCGCCGTAAAATCGAGTTTGTGGTGTGACCAACATAAATATTTAATCCCTGGAGATACAATATAATAGTATTATCTACATGTAAAAAAAGGCTAAAAATAAAATGTCAGGGGTCTATGTGTATGTGCGTGTTTACAATGGAACACCTGTAACTATGTCTTACATATTCTCGTTTCGTGGACATTTTGTCTTGAATATCCGCCTCAAAATTTATTGGCACGTATACATCGATATTCTGAAAGTACTCTGTTTTCATTCTGTCATTACGCCAACCTGCATTTATACATTGTTGAATTTCCGTTTCCACAATATCCAATAAACCTGCTATGAGAGCGAGATCAGGTGACGGGGAACATTAATGTCTTCCAACAAAAGAAGAAAGAAAATCGACTATATTTTATTTGGAATACGGTGTGTTTTCCTGCTGTAAGTGTGCGAGGAACGTATCAATTAAGTGGCACATATCATCATGCACAGTACCTAAGTAGACACAGGTACTTAAACAATTTTTTGTGTATACCCAGGGAATAATTCCTCTATCATTTCATCAAAATATCCTAAATTACCTATATGAAGCAGGATGGACCCATGCTTTCATATTGGTTACGCCTTGTGTAGAAAGGCCGCAGACGAAATTTTGACACATGAGAACAGGCAATGGTTTACCAATCTTATGTTGTCCAGCTTCTATGATTCTCAGCAAGATGTTAAAACATTTTTTTTTCATATCTGACAGGAGTAATAACCAAAATGATATTCCGGTGTCTCAGCCTACCGGCTGAATGTTGTGAAGCGTGTTTCGTGTTATAAGATGCCTTTTCTCTGTTGATAGGTTTTAAGGAGCATTTATGTCAGCTACAATTGTTTTTCACCCAGTGGAACACGGTCGGACCAACCCCCTGTGTTTTTGTTTTCATCAACAAAGTATTTCCGTCAACAGATATCCTACTGACTAGAATATATCGCCTCCTCTGGTGTTCTCTGTAAACTTTGATCGAGAAAAATCCTGGTAGGCCAGCACCTTTTAAACTACGAAGATTTGCATATCAGACAACAACCACCATCTCGCAAATCAAGTTATTTAAACCAATAATTTTCACTGCCTTATTCATGAAATTAAATTAAGTAGGTTACCCAGACCATGTTTAAATGAATATATCCATTTAATTCTTGCCTTGATATAGACTGTTTAGAAATTTGCATGTAATTGCATTTCTTCTACTTTACTTAATCATGTGGCCTGTGAACACACACAAGCACACACACACACACACATATATATATATATATATATATATATAGATAGATAGATAGATAGGCATACAGATATACCTATTTATAAATACACACACACATATATAGATATAATTATAGAGATATACACAGACACAATATATACACACACACATATATATATATATGTATATATGTGTGTGTGTGTGTGTGCATGTGTGTGTGCCTGCGTGTATGTGTTTGTGTGGGAGAGAGATTGTGCGTGTGTGTGTGTAACCGCACATATAAAGAGATAGTATGGACCTGAAAATCAATTGATGGGGTGGAGGTGCAAAACAGATCTGAGATAGAAGGAATGATCTTTTGACCATCCTGATATATTCTTTATTGTAAGTCCATAATGCATTTCCAAATGTAGATACGAAAGAAGTTACTCGTACGCTACCTACTTAAAGTTTTATCTTAAATGTATTTTCATAACCTAAATGAAATAAACTACAAAATCCTAGCTTAACTGTGAAGAAAACTCCCTGAACGAAAAATAAGTGAAACTAATAAATTCATGAAATTTAATCATATCAATACATAAACTAGTGATTATGACTGCAAAGAACTCCGTTTTCATACATATTTCCTTCGACCACGCTAACATTTTTGCGTATGGTCTTTCTGATTCTTTTCGAAGAACTACAATTTAAAATTGCGAATCACCCAGTGGCGATCATCAGAGCACTACAATTCAACATGGCGCTACTGATAGAGTTTATATGAATATTCTCATGATAGTACGAATGAGTGCAAATTAAATAAAACCTTCTGATTTCATATCAAATTTACGTTTACAGTGATTGCTATATTAATTTACTGGTTATGGCTTAGCAACCAGTTTGAGGTTATTTAAAACTGATACATATTTTGAGATTTTAAGAAATTTTTGAGATAATATTGATGTTCTCTTACACGTTTTATTATTTACCGATATCTGGAGCAAGAAGATGTGGATTCGTAACTTCCCAAAGATAATTTTCACGTAAGTGAATATAATGAACCCGATTGAAATTCGAACTCAGTTCTCAGATTTCCAATTCCGAGGTTTTATCCATTAAATTACACTACACGAATATCCGAACTTAGCCTTTAAGGACCAGCCATTCCCGAGCGCTCACCCATCTATGTACCGGCCAAGTTCAACCTTGATTAACTTCGATGATAGAACGAGAGCCGTTGTTTCAATGTAATACGGTCGTAAGGCTGTACAATTACAGATGGAGCAATGTATTTGAATTCATGCAGGAATTTGTCGCAAGAAAAAGGAAAAGAGATATATTTCAAAAGCCATCAATCAATATGATTTCGTTTATGTAAAAACTGGCTGTTTTAAATTTCCGCATTATATGTTCCCCGAATGTATTCCAAAAAGACAACGTTGTTTTATATGCATAAACTTGAAAAATCTATAAATCAAAAAGTTAATGCCTCATGGCTGAACCTTTTGATATAATAAGTTGGATGATTTGTTATAACTCTGAGTTGGCCAATTTTAGATAGCGCGGATGGAGGGATGGCAAAGATTTGTTTAGTGTGGAATATTAGATATTTCCAATGTAAATATATCTTGCACTGTACTATATTACAAATGAATAATGATGAAAAATGGTTCCTGAATTAAGCACCATGTTTCTTCAGAATGTAATCACGCTTTCTTTTGCTGAAAGAAAAAAACACTCTCTAACTTACTTCCATAGCTACTGATAAATTTCAATTTTATGTTATATTCTACTGTTTCTTGATGATGTTAAAATTTTATTTATAACAAGGCATAATAATCAACATTCATGATCCGTATTCAGTATAATATAAAGTAAAACGTTTCTTTGTTTTCTTGTATGGCGTGAATATTACTTTAGTCTTGACAGGTTAAGTTTTTTGTTTGTCCAGAAGATCCTCTGCGGGACAAGATTCTATTTGCAAGTCAACTCTGCTGTCATTTGAAATCTTTGTGTGTTTTATGAAAAAGTGTTCAGGATTGGCTCCCATTTATGCTTAATGAAAGTGATTGGATATGAAAGTATTATTGCAACACTGAGACCTACACAAAATGAATCTATCTATATATCTATCTATTGGATGTGCGTTTAGTGTCGAGTTAACGGCTCGGAATTGAAAATCTGAGAGCCGATTTTCAATTTAATTTGGGTTCACTCACGAGTAAATACACTTTGGAAAATGTAAGGATCTACCTCTTTATCTTCCCGCTATAGATTAATTAGTGGGACTTGTATAAGTAATCGTCATTATTTCCCCCAAAATTATTACATTCTAAAAATATTGTCTAGTATTAAATAACGTGAAAAAAACAAATCATTCAGACACAGACATGCAGTCTCTCTCTCTCTTTCTATATATATATATATATATATATATATATATATATATATATATATGTGTGTGTGTGTGTGTGCGTGTGTCTGCGTGTGTCCATGTGTGTGTATGTGTGAATAATTGTGTGATAAATTTGATTTGGCTAAGATATTTTCACTGCACATATATAATATATATATATATATATATATATATATATATATATATATATATATATATATATATATATATATATATATACTATTTAGGTGTGAGCGTGTGTGTGCTTTTTGACGTTAGTAATACATATGGCTGCCTATGAAGTCTTTTTCGGAGCGGAGGAAATGAAAACCATGCTCTCTGAATCTGAATTTAAAATTACACATTGATTTGTATTATGCAAAGCTGTGGTAAGCCAAAAATGAAATAGTTGCCTAGCAACGCTGTATGATGTCTGGGATAAAATCTCACGAGAACGAAGAAATTGGCGGACAACAGGATAAAATAGAAATTTGATTGTATTTATTTATGTATCTACATGCAGGGTCGACTGGGACGTACTATGGAGTTGCAAAAACAAAGATGAAAAATGTCCAATTTTGATTTTGTTAAGGAAAAAAGAGAAAAGAGAAGCAAAGAGAGAACAAATGCGAGTTAAACAAAATGGCACTAGCATAACGCCACGAAGAAAAAGGCATCAAATATGCAAAAGACAAAAAAAAATGAAAGTAAATTAGGGGAAAATAATAAATTGGGAATAGGTATGGATAAAGAAAGAATGTCGGTCTAGAATAACAGAATTTGGGATCCACGGAGAATTAAAAAGCAAACGGACACAGAATAAAACAAAAGAAATGAAATCGTCTAATCAAATGAAAAAAATACTGAGAGAGGAATATGACGAATGTACTTCCCTACACAAAAATGTAGTTAACAAAATCAGCTGTGCATGAAATGGTTCAAAATGTTATTTCCTACATGTCACATATATAAACGAAGCCGACTGAATCGGTTATATATATATATATATATATATATATATATATATATCGAAAGGAGAGTGTAAGAGAGACAAAGACTGATAAATATATATATATATATATATATATATATATATATATATATATAGAGAGAGAGGGAGGAGAGAATGACAAAAAGACAAAATATATATATATATATATATATATATATATATATATATATATAGTTTTTCTTTTCTCTCTCTCTCTCTCTCTCTCTCTCTTTATGTATATATGTATAATCTCTCTATACATACATGTGTATACTCATGTGCATATGAGTAGAAGTGGGTGTGCACTTTTATTTATAAATTATGCATATTTTCATAACAATCATATCAGATATGCAGACGTATAATCTGATTGATATCAATATATGTGCTGATACATACGCGTATCCTTTAATGTTGAGACTGATATTTTCATTTGAAAAATATATTGTTATAAAGCACATTAAATCAAGCACACATAAATACCGATTCATATATATATATATATATATATATATATATATATATATATATATATATATATATATATATATATATGGCAATCATATTTTTAAGCGTCGTTTTTTAAAGTATATTTCCGAAGTTATCTAAATATCAGGATGGTCAAAAATTCTTTCACTCTATCACAGATCTGTTTTGCACCCCCCCAATAAAAATATTATAGCATATGTTCAAGCGCAAAATGGTAAACCTCATTACACCTACAACATTGAAGAAGACATGCGGTTCAACATGAACCATGGAAAATCTTGCTTGAAGTAGGAATACAAGCAAGCAAGATTCCATCCAGACTACCACTTAAATGCAACTCTAGCGTGAATATCTACGGTCGAGACGATCCTCTGAGATATTGAATTTGTATATTTAATTCATCATTGAATAGGGTTGTGTTTGTCTTTATACAAATAATATTTCTTTTTTTTTCTGTGACGTGGATATATTAAGTTCGATATCTTTCTGAATATATTCACATACATGAACAATCACTGACACCATAATGTTTTGTACCATAACAACACGTAATGGCGTTTGTTTGCATCGAGAAAATTTAAATTTGAAATTCGCCATGTAATTAATCAATATTAAAGCGAATCTTTGCAATGAAACAACATGCATCACCCATCATACTAAACATGTTGCTAGACCAGGTGATTGACAAAATACCTAAATGGACGTATAACCAGCTATTTCTCTCCTGCAACCGGTACAAAAACATATAGTTTTAGAGGCCTTGGTCGCTCAGTTAGCTCAAACATATCTATAGATCTCTTGCATCAACAGGGGAATTAGGCGTAACGTATTTTATTTTATTACATGATTTTTGCCATCGCTACTATTGTGTTTATATGAAGGTGCAGTTTATATACCGCCCAAGGTGGTTATAAAATACACTGCCTTATTTTACAATCTATGCTCGCATAGATCATTATATTATTAATGTAATCCAGTTAATTCTAATTTAAGCACTACATGAATTAGAATATATGCATCGATAAGTACCGGTACAACTGAACCATTGTACCACATTCTTCCTGAGTTTATGACACAAATAATGCAAACGCAAAACACCAAGAAAAACACCAAACTCCTCACACAAATCAAAAATAAATGAAACCACTGAGCAAAGAATGGATATCCCTTAAAACGCAACTGCTTTGAGAAAAATGTAATATACTAAGCCACTATAAAAACAGTAGATAATGAAGAAAAAAACAGGTGGAATTAAATGGCCTAGAAACAAAGAATCTACTAAGACAAAATATCCTTTACAAATACTAAATGCTAAATACACAAACAGCACAATGCTTTCTTTTCGAAAGATTAAAAACTAATAAAAAATCACATCAAAAGTAGCAGGGAAATTAAGGAAAACTGCAATAACATAATGCTATAAATTGTCTCTGGAGGAGAAGCTTCCCATAAAGATACACACTTCTAAACGATAAGAACCCAGCTCGAAATCCATACACGAAAAGTTATTTTACTACGTCACATAAAATCGAAACATATAAAAGAAATAAAACTAAATGAAAATGAATAAATAAACAAAAATAAGTAAAAAAACAAAACAATCTAAACAAATACATAGGTAAATAATAAGCAAATTAGCAACCCTCGAACTCGCACATTAACACAAATAAATGTAATAATAACAACTAACAATAAATTAACCAGTAATAAACAAAAGAAAATTAAAAAATACAACATTATAAATGGCTAAAAACATGCATCCTGATTCACAATTATTTCCACTCAATCACCTCCAGAATGTTTCGAATCATAACCATTAATGACCATCAAATATAATCATTAAAACAATAAAATATTCTACCACATTGCATCACTGGCATGTATATATAAATGATAGATTAAATGCACAACGTATATGGCATGGAGAATGCGTTTAAGCAAGAAACATACAGTTTTATCTGGTTGTTGACTTCAATGTTCACTTTTATATTTACATATGCTCTATAACTTGTATTGAGCGCTTAATGCACAAATATATCATAACTCATAACTATATTGCTCGAATTACATGTAAATTTGACGCAAGTGTAACTGTCCATCAATACAAACATATATATATATATATATATATATATAATCATCCACAGACAGACACTTTCTAGACACGATTGCTTCAAGGCGGGATCGAAACCCGACGGACTTAGCCTCAGTCAGATATCCTACCCCTAGGCTCTCGTCGCACGGGTAAATTGAAACGTTTTCTATACGAAAAACACCAGTAGCCAGTAGAAATCAATTCATAATTGAATAGCAATGCAGTAGGAGCTACTATTTATTTATTTTTTAATCACCCTTTTCTGCAGAGAACTCAACCGGATTTCCAGAAAGCACATATATTGTCATCCACAGACTGTTTCGCTGTTTGACAGCTCATATATACATATAAACTATTAAAGTGTGCTATATTTATAGGGTAAACTGCTCAATATCAGAGATAGGGAGTGTGTAAATATAAAAGTGAACATTGAAGTCAAAACTTAAAGGCACTTCTAAGTGTTGACTTCAATGTTCACTTTATATATATATATATATATATATATATATATATATATATATATATATATATATATATGTAGATAGAGACAGACAGACACATTATATGTATCACTTCAGTATATCTAGAATCTACCGCCTGACAGATTAGTGGTTGAAAATAGCAGGGGCGTAATTTATTAATCTTCCTTTTATTTATATATATATATATATATATATGCGTGTGTGTGTGTCTGTGTGTGTGTTGTGTTTGTGAATGTATGTGTGCATATATCTGTGTATATAAGTATGGATTTTATCAATTAATCCTACATTAAGCATACGAAGAAACAAAACTTAGTGTTTTTCTCTTTTGCATTTCAATGTCTAAGTATCAGTCTTATATATAGATTCGTATCTATGGTTTAATCGCCCATTTCACTCTGCTTTTGTATACAGAAAAGTTATGCGTGTTAAAATAACTCCATGTATATATTATTCAAATTTAATAATGTTGCTTGAAACTCTCTCATGTTATGCAATAACGTCTTTTTAAAAACCAGTCACAATTACATTTCTGTGTACATGAAAATATTTCTGCGTTGAGAAATTCCAGCCATGCTCGCTAAATCCACACCATAACGTTAAAAATATAATGATTCGCTTCTGTAATGATATTATTATTCGTGTAGTTGTTACTATAATAATAAAAAAAATATAATAATGTTAATAATAATAATAATAATTATTATTATTATTACTGTTATGAAAATCTTTTTGATGAAATGCAATACAAAAAAGTCTGATATTTCATTGTTGAGCACGAATTCGATAGATTTTATTTTATATGAGCTTTTGTTCTAATATATAATTCAAATGTGACACATTTACCGAATTATTTTCTTTGAAGTGCATTTTAAGTGATTTATTTGGTTCTGATCGATAAATATAAGTAAGCTAATAATTTTCTGACTGAGAGTGTGGCATCTATTGTCATTGATTGATTTTCATTTTTATTTGACCGATATATACTCGTAAATTTATCAAGCCACATTCTACAATTTATTCGCTAATACGTTGCCATTTCTATTGCTTTCAAACTGAAATAAACAACGGAAAAGAAGCAAAATGTAATCGAGGCATAATTTTCTAGCTTTCACAATTATAACTCAATTATACAGCATATGCAATAAATGAGATTTTCACAAGGTTAATATGAAGGCAGATGTATCTTAATGTATAATAGGAAAATGCAAATGTGTATTTCCGCAATAGAACCAATGGATCACAGTCAATGGGACAGAAAGTTTTCTTATATACACCGGATCCACATGTAGCCGTCATTCTCTTGAGGAAAGAACAAACCTGAAAAGTATTATTATAACTGGATTTAAGACGCGTGCATGGATACGAATCCATCTCCTATATAGAAAGAACAGAAATAGTATGAACTGAAACTAACATAATTAAAATAAAGAAATTTTGGAAAATCATTAATATAGATTTCACTTTACTTTTACTGTAATTTGCCTACGGTCAAATGACGCTGGAAACACGGGCTATTATTTGATTACCGAATGTAAGCAACATTAATACCAGTCAGTATACAGATGGGGAACCGCTTAGGAACATCGGATACTGTAATTAACCTCATACTATCAGAAATATATTTCAGTTTTAAATAACACTAATAAATAACAACAAACTACTGATGAGCCGTAAAGTATCAAACATTTAATTAAATTCATATAATTTAAACTTACTAATAATTTCAAACTATGTAACATGTATGACTTGCAAAATGTGGTTGTGATAACGTTGGTAAATTCGAATATTTCAATATAAAGCAAAGCTGTTTTACGACTTACACTGTAACAAGCAACTGAATCAATCATGTTGTTCTCACAGTAAGGCAAATTGAAGTCAACGATTGTATTTTTAGTGTTACCTCATGAGATGGTTCTATTAACCTATCAAATGAAACTATGTCACATGATGTTTGCGTATGCACCGGCCAACGATAAAGAAAATTGTAAATTTTGGTCTTGAAATTTTTCATTTATCCGCGATATTCAACAATTTATCAAAGAAACATATTTATTCTCTCGGGATCAATGGAGATTCCTGTAGTTCTTACCTCAGAAACATAGAACGTACTTAATACTAGTTTTCAACCAATGGAAGACTCGACAGACACTCAAGATACAGGGTTAATATCAAGAGTAATACTGAATGACGAGATTAATATGAATAGAAAAGATAAAATAAAGATTATAATGAAGAGGAGGAAATAAAATGATTGAACGGTTCCTTGAATAGGTCAAAATTGAAGTTTTCATGGAGTCTGTTTCACAATACAGTAGTTCTTGGGAAATCTATCTTAGTAGAATTTACTCTTTTCCTTTAGAATACGAAGAAATGATGGCCATTGTAAGTCGTGGATGTGGCTAGGATTTATTATACATCTAAATGTCTGAACAGGTGGAACTACAGAAAGCAGCCCGTGAACAAAGGTCATGACAATAACAGTAGAGTAGAGACAAATATGTAATGCACCCTCTGCCTGAAAGTGCTTTTATTCATTAAATGTAAAACAACGAAAACGGTTTTATGCATATCAAGGCTTGAATGACGTCATCAAATAGATCTGGCTCAGCTATATCAGCAATTTTCCCTTTTCTCGACTAATCTGATTCTTGGAAAGATAAAGTCTGTTGGAAGCAATCAGATGATTCTTTCGGGGGATACGTTCATAAAATATCCCCTCAGGCATGGCATAACGATTGCAAAATAAGGTTTTTCAGTGGAGTTGATTACGAATTGAATCATGTTATTTTTTTTCCAAATGAATTAAACGAATGCGTATGCTTACCAAAATAGCTGGCGATGCGTCAGACCTCATTTGAGGAATCATAGTTTTATAACAGTCTTTTATGCATAATAAACTGAAGCAGACAGAGCTGGAACTCGATCACGTTTTGATGAGCCTATTTACTCTATTTATATCCGTGACGTGGTATCATAGATTTCCTCCTCCTCCTACACACACACAAACACACACACACACATATATATATATATATATATATATATATATATATATATATATATATATATATATATATATATATACACAGAGAGCGAGCGAGAAAGGAGTTAAATTTTCCAGAATTATTATTCTTGGAAACTTAACCATATTGCCGACAGGGAAAATCAAAAAAAAAAAAGAAAAAAAAAACTCTTACTATAAAGTAAGTTGCCATTATCCAGAAAGTGACTTACGCAGGACTCCGCCACGAAAATGTACACACTTTCAAAGAAAGGAAAAAAACTCTCTATCTACCTATATTTCAGTGATGAGTTATTATGTACACTATTCGGACTATTATTCTCATCTTTGTCTTCAAAGACACATGGCACAGTGGATAAAGGCGTTAGGTTGATCCAGTTACAGAACACAAAGTGTTTGCGTTCAATACCTGGTTAAGGCGTTGGAGAACGTGGAGAGGGCAATTAACAGGAGATAACTGACATCCATTAGACATGGCACGTGGAACTAGAACTGTCTACCCGAGTAAGCCAAATAAACGGTTCAGTTCGACATTCCAACCACCTGAAGAAGGTCGGAGCGTGCAACCGCCGAAACGTTGTGATAAACATGACGACAAAGATGCGGACAATAGACCGAATAATGTAAAGGAAAAACTGTGGTAGTTTTCTAAATGTATTTCCTGGCAGATGACATGACCTTCATGATGTTGCGTATCATAGAAAAACGACTATATAAGACTTTCCTTTCTTGAAATATGTATAGGCTTTTTGCCGGACCGCTCTCTCTCTCTCTCTGTACATATATATATATATATATATATATATATATATATATATATATATATATATATATATATATATATATATATATATATATATAAACTATGCACACACACACACACACACACATACATACACACACACACACACACACACACACACATATATATATATATATATATATATATTTATATCCTGTAGTTTATCGTAAATGTCTGTTTTTTGCTGTTAAGTTTGTTTAACAACCTTAACAGCAAAAAACAGGACATTTACGATAAACTACAGGATATAAAATGAAAATATGCTGCCTAAACACACAATATATATATATATATATATATATATATATATATATATATATATATATATATATATATATATATGTCTGTGTGTGTGTGTGTGTGTGTGTGTGTGTATGTGCGTGCATGCGTTGTGTGGATTATTTTCATAGGCGCTTTCATCTTGTGAGCAATAATTTACGTGCGGTCAATCCCAAATATAAAATTAGCAACGCATCGGATGTTCTAAATAATAAACATCCAAAACCATAGGTGTGGTGATGCTGGCAAATCGGATATGCTAAAGAAAGGCTTTAATGTGCTTCCTTGAACTGGAAATCTTAAAATTCTCAACTTAACAAGGAAGAGAAACGATTGGCAATGTAGAGAACAAGAAACTTCGATCCGTCAAATATTTTATTACAGCCTATTAATTATATTTAGAGATGTTGCTTTATCATTGTTCATTGTTATCAATTCCTTTATGCATATAATACCAAGATTAATATGTCATAAATTTGTATATTTAAAATTCATATATTTATGTAAGAAATACAGTATTACATATCCGCACAAATTATGGACTATATCACATACAGATGTTTGGAAATTAAATCGTGTATTTTTTATAAAAAACATTCTTCTCTGTGTAAGGCGTTAATACGACTAAAATGTAAACGGTAAATGCAAATGAAAAAGAATGTGAAGATATTTGCCAGGAGAAAGCCCAATAAAAAACGGACATCAGGAAGACGAAAAGTCGAGATTGACGTTGCATTTAAATTTGTGTAGATTGTAGGTAGGAAGGAAGTAAAATGATTTAAATCCATAGGGTGGAATGTAAGAAAAATATGATATTAAAATAGAACATTCGATTTTGTTTGGCTATATCAACATTAAATCGCGAGACCTAATAGCCAATAGTATGCTTAAATGCCTGCAGTTGATGTAGCATGGAGTATAGCTCGTTAGAACAGCTCCCATGAAAATATTTACAGAAAAGACACAGAAAAGCCACGCCACAGCGGATGACAATTGACTGAATTTGAGATACCATTTCAGACTCTTCTTTGGATTTCGCTTGAAAACTCGAGATAGATAGCCGGAGTAAAAAACGAGATATGGCAACACTATTAAATTCCCAGACGTATCATAGATTTATAAATGTGTAAGATGTATTTTGACGGGAGAATTTTCTGTTAAAACAGATAAAGCCAAGTTCCATTGAAACAGACGTATCAGTTGATTTTATATAATTCGTTCCACTTCATATCAGCATAAAAAAATGAAACCGAAAAGGCAGTTTAATGCTTCCCTTCGTTGTTGTATCAGCCATCCAATTATCCACGAACTAACATTGGTCTTTAAGAAAACATGCATACATATATATATATATATATATATATATATATATATATATATATATATATTCTCATTTACTCAGTAAAACCGAGTTTTATCTCCAAAGTGACATCATAATATCTCTAAGCTTAAACATTCTGAATACTTGAAAGATGCCTTTATTAGATCGTCTTTTAATTTGGTTAATTCTCTTTTCCAAGAGATGATTTATTGACAGCTCTTTCTTGAGAATCCTTACGTTGCAAAGGAAATATATTCGAGTATTCCAATAATTGATCTGTTAACACAAAATCTGTATGAGTATATAAATAGAGTTCAATGAACACACACAAATATTAAGTCGATTGAGACAAGGATGCATTGTCTCGCCGGATTTATTCAAACAATATAGCAAGACAACATAACATTAAGATGCACGATTGAGAAAATTGTGCTTGTTAAAGATACCTTCCAAATGTTAATCCAAATACTACGAAAAATGAACATTTCATTGGAAACAAAGCAACGTAGTAAATTATTAGGCAAAATCGTTACAACTACACGCCAGTGAATGTGGGACTATCATATCACAGATGGAAGAAAGACTTGAGATAATAGAATTGTAGTTGTAAAGAAGGAAGCTGAGGACTCTATAAATTGGACAGCTGAAGAACGACGAAATTTCAGGAAAATGGAATCAAAAAAGACACTTATATGTAGCATTAAATAGAAACAGTTGACATTTAATGGGGATACTTAATGTGGAAAGAAGGCTTGGAAAAGTTAACACTCACAGGTCATATTGAAGGCAAGAGCGACAGAGGAAATATTTCACCATCGAAATAGAATGACAATTGCGTATATATGTATGCTCGAATGCATGGATGCGTATCTGCGTCTAACCTCGGATTAATTATATGGGTGTGTTTGTCCGAACTTAAATGCATACTCCTGTATGTATGCGTGTCTATGTATGTGAGAGTGTCATCCCAAACAAACACAGAAGAAAATACACCTCCGTTGCACACAAATAATCAAACTCAAATAAGCATAAATTGATCCAATTTTAAAAAATAAAACAGTTTGTTTGATGATCTCAAAAGCGTGAAACCCAGGGTTAAAACTTAATATCCTTAAAACAGAATGTGTTACCACTATCACAGATATTGAGCACTTTCCTCTAAATACCGCATATATATATATATATATATATATATATATATATATATATATGAATAACTTGAAAGAGCTTAGGGGAGAGGTAGATGACTGGTAAAACCTTGCTTTTTATCGTAATAAATGGCTCAGGGCTGTTGTAGAAGGATGTAAGTCAGAAGAGAAAAGGAATTTAGTATATACAGCACTTAAAATGGATTTAAGGAAAAGTATACCAGGGGTTTAGATTACACCACTGCATGCTGGAAATGCGAGACATGTGGTCGTATACTACTATCAAAATCTGGTTATGTTAATCATCTGAAATTATTTGAGAGACGACCTCACTATGTGTTATGTCCATGACCCGTGATACTATATGTGTGATCTGCAGGGAAGTATGTGGATAGGCATTTGGATTGAAGAGGCATATGTTGGCGCACCAAGGATGACCTACCAGAGCAACATCCGCTTAACCCTATGAAGACTCTGGAGCATATCTGCCAGCTATGCTATAGGCCTTGCAAATCAGCTGCTATTTTGAAGAGACACCTTCGAAGCCATTCGAGAGGAAACAATGATTTAGATTGAATGTGGATGTTGATGGACAAGACGGTAGTCATCTCTGAAGATGAGGCAATCAAGATATATGTATGTATTATGGCACGTAACGGCAAATTTGGTTTATGAATTTCAACATTTTCATATAAATGGCCAGGATTATGCTCACTAGCAATTTGTTTGTGATTCATTGATCCCATTTCCGCATTATTAACTGGAGTTGGTCCGTTTATTTGTGTAGACGTGTCTGTATTATTTAAGATAATTTGCAAGATGAGATAATTTCAGTAGTTTCTTTAAGAGTTTTAATTTCATATTTGTCTTTCCTTAATATGAAACTGTCGTTAGTTTATCTGGCGTATATTGATTATTTGATGATATTATCATAGACCTTGTTTTCTACATTATTTATGTAGAAATTAAATAAAGTAGGACCAGAGGAGATCCCATATCTACGGTGTCAGTTTATGTGAAATTTTTGTTTATACAGTAAAAATTAGTAGAGAGATTATGTGACCTCACTATGGATTGTAACATTTCTAAACAAATGTCGGATGATACTCACCCAAAATGTATTCAGAGTTTCATTGATCCTCTTTCGTCGCTATTAATTGTAATTAATATGTTTATTTGTCTAAATCTTTCAGTATTATTTAATTTTGAATTGTAGAAGTGGGTTTCTGTCAAATGTTTCTTTAAGGACTTTTTAGTTTTTTTTTCTACAATATTCATGTAGACATTAGATAAGGCATGATGCACGACAAACATTGTTCTTCGGATATGAGATAGTCCAATGTCTTTTCAGCATCTCCTCGTCTATACACAAGCTACATGATATCAAAAAAACGTAAATATATTCATTTATGACGTTGAATGACAGATTTTGTATAGGGTAAAGGCAACCAGAAACTATGTAGAGGGATAGGAAAACATGTGTGTGTTAAATATCGATTTTAGTTGTGAGAGAAAAAGAGAGAGTGAAATTGAGAAGCCCAAACTTGAAAGAATGGGAAGTGAAACTTTCAGAGTTAGAGAGTATTATGTCTTGCATCAATCCATGCATTCGTTTCGAAAACTAAATGAAAATTTGGTTGTGACGAGCCGGTGGCCATGAATCTGTTTCACGGAGATTGCATTAAACTTAAAAAAATGCATTTAAAATTGTTGGCAAGTCGCAGTCTCAATGTCTGAGAAAAGCGTTTTCAACTTTTTTGAAGCTATTTGCAGGGTACGGGTGGAAGGTATGGTTTTTCGAAGAGATCTACTCTCTACAAGACATTTTTTTCTTCTTTTTTGAGCGCTTTGTTGCATTCGTATTTTTTTTTTCATTGCGAGGCGTGTATGTTTCAGCTCATGTACATTTACAAGCCAGGGTAGATATTTGATATTGACAAGTTTTTGACATTCAATCAGAGAAAGACATGCATTTCCATTTTCTTATATATCTCAACATTCACATACAAAAATATGCATCCATATATGTGTATCTCTGTTCAATGAATAAGCTTAATATTGTGCATTTGTGTGTGTATATATATATATATATATATATATATATATATATATATATATATGTGTGTGTGTGTGTGTGTGTGTGTATGTATGTATGTATACTAACACATTTCCACTGACTCTACGTGGATATGTTCACACCGACACATACACACACATATATACAGACATTTTATATATGTGTGTGTGTGTGTGTGTGTGTGCATATATATTTATATATATTCTAAATATATATATATATATATATCTAAATATATATATATATATATATATATATATATATATATATATATATATACTTAGAATTTATTTTATATGCACAATTGGGAATATATATATTTTATACATACATACACATTGCTTTTTCTTCGGATTTTCCTTTATATATTTATTTCATTTTTTCTACTTATTTTTTTCTATGAAAACGCATATGCTTTTTGTACAGATAGATAGATAGATAGATAGATAGATAGATAGATAGATAGATAGATTGATAGATAGATAGATAGATATTTTGGTAAAATATATTACTGGAAATAATAAGATTTTCAAAAAAATATTCGTCTGTAAATTTGTTAAAAATAAATTATCCTCAATTGATCTTAATTATAAAAAATATATGCATCGTTGATAGATAGATAGATAGGTTGATAGATAGATAGATAGATAGATAGATAGATAGATAGATAGATAGATAGATAATGGTTTTACATATCTCATTGATTTTTATGTGATTGTTTCATACATTTTGAAATGCGGAATTGATTTTATAATTTATTATAAGGGATCTCGTCAATATTCTTTTAAAATTTTTTAAATAATGTGATGTAATTGTTTTCAGTCTATGATAATTAATCTTTTATATCCATAAAATATCGTGATTTAAAATATATCTATGTGGTCCTTTTAATTATTTAATTGTTTGTGTCTGATTGTGATTTATGTTTTAAAATGAATCATAAAATTATCTTCAGAAATATTTCTCACGCATCATATATGCCAACAGTGAAAATCTAACCTCAGATTATTTTGCATAATATCTATTAGATGTTGCCCCAAGTTAGGATGCATTGAATTTGTAACAAAAACTGCATCGTTTTTGTGTAAAGAGGAATTCACTTTCACAAATTACAATTGCATTCAACTTATTCCTAATTAATTTATTTCACGGGAAACACCCAGTTCTCTAATCTTGCCACATGTATAGGGAGGTACTATTTTTATTTTGATTAGACATCAATTTTCCTT
The DNA here is from genome assembly GCA_903632075.3 of Acanthosepion pharaonis. Lineage (NCBI taxonomy): Eukaryota > Metazoa > Mollusca > Cephalopoda > Sepiida > Sepiidae > Acanthosepion > Acanthosepion pharaonis. The sequence continues at coordinate 1,347,311 of CAHIKZ030000147.1, forward strand.
GTTAAATAACGCGTTTAAATAGATGATTTGTATTTGGAAACGAAGAAATAGTACTTCGAATTACGGAAGCGGGATTTTATCTCTCTATATGTTAAATATTCTAATTTTTTCGACTGCAAGTTGCGAAGATTCCTAAACTAAAAGGTCAGAAACATTATACGCATACAAAGAGAATGAATTATTTTATTTGTTTCTTTTAAAAAAAAAATGAACTTATCAATTGTATATAAACTGCAGATTTAAAAAGAAAACACACGCAATAAATTTACATAAACAAAATGATGAAATTGTTCAATGTTTAATGATATTTTGATCACAAGATTTAGAAATTATGATGCCTTGTGGTGATATATTTTCGCATTAGATATGGCTCACATATTTCCAATATTTTACCTTATGGCTTACATATTTTCATATATTTGGCTTTATGGCACAGATTTTTCATATAATGTGTCATATGACTCACATATTTTCATATTTAATACTTTAAAGTGAATCAGAATTATCAGCAAAAATCATTCTCATCGATAGCGTTACCGGTTGAAGTTTTTCATTTGTAATTAATACAATAAAATGGACTTTTAACTTTTCATTATTTCTTAATTTCCATAGACCCCATTGCCCGTTGTTGCAAAAAATGTTCCAAATAATAGCCCTCCCCCTCCCCGCCCCGCTTTGGATAATCCATTTTCCAGAGATACACTATCATCAAAATATTTTTTTCTATTCTCAGTTGTCGTGATCCTAAACTGTTTGCTAACACTTGATATTTAACTCATAGATGGGATATATAGGGGAAAAAGGAGATGAATTTATACCATCGCTAAATGTATTTGTGTGGCAATGAATGTATAAGAAACAAGACCGGAAGTAGAAGTCAGGATTAATTTTAACAAATATATAAAACTAACTAACAGAATGCAGGTAGAAAGGACATCCCATCAAGAAACTAGAATTCAGAAGGTTATATGAAGAAATAAATTAATCATAACTGCAGCAAAAATGACTTTTATAAAATCATATTTCATGAAACACATCAATTCAATGCTCTGGGAAACATCGGCCGCGTTGTTTTTTTAACCGAGGATCATTAGATCTTTCGGGTCGTACATCCTCCAATCATTGGTTATCCATTCGTTATTGATCCGATATCGACTTGTGTGTCGGCCGCCATCTTGTTTCGTTATAGTCCATTCACGATCAAATCCCGGTTCTACGTTCTTCTATAAAAAACGAATCAAAAGTGGTGAGCGTTTTCTTAGGAAATATAATGGTTCTCTCAGTAACGATTTTTCATTTGGATTCCTGATGATAACTTATACATGCGGCTAAAATGAAATAAGAAATAAACATTACTCATTAAAATATCAAATGCATAAAATGGGGCATTTGATATGATGCTATTAAAATAAATGGGTATAGCCAATTAAGTGAGAATGTTCTCAAAATTGGCCATGAATATATAGGAATGTAATGAATCGGTAACTCTACAAACCAATATCATATGGACAAACCTCTTATTTAACCAAACTGTTACATAAATACTTTATATATTTTATACTTTCGTAAAAGAGTCTGTTTTGTGCGTGGATTACGGTCATATCCTGTTGAAACAGCATTTCTCGCAGTTTCTGGAAGATAAGAAACGTCACAGCCTGGTCATTACTTGGATTGGTTACCACTTGGGAATATCAGATGTAACATTGAAGGCTCGGGTGGACAAATCGGAAAGCTGAGTTTCAATTACATTCGGAATTGATATATTCACTTACGTGCATAAATATCCTTGGCAATGGTAATAATTCAACTCTTTTTGTCGTCATCTAAGAGTTAATTAATTGGACATGCAACAGTATATCGTTATTATCTTCCCCACAATTATTAAAATCTAAAAAGAGTTTCTAGCTTTAAATAAACTGAATAGGTTAGAAGATCATAAAAAAAAGTATTCAATCATTTTTGAGTCTAACAATGTTTCGCAAATGAAGAAGTCAGACAATGACATTACATCTCTTCTGTAAGTTTCCTAAACATAATCATATTAATTTTATCATTTTCCAATTATTCGCTTATATGTTTCATGATTTACTGCCGATATCTACCTAATCGAAGTTTAATTGTATATTAATAGTATTACTATATGAGCGCTTTGAATGTTCACGTTACTATTAGACTTGGTCGAAGACATTTACTATTTAATTAATTTTATTTTAATTTCAGGGATTTTCTTAAATTTCTACGTCTCAGAGAATGTTGCTTCTCTTGGTAGGAACGGATTGAGTGTTATATAATTCCTAACGGATCAAATCTCTCACTTGCACAATTTGTAACTCTTCTCAGCTAACTTGCTGCATTCTCTTATAAGAATTTTATCATCATTATTTTTTTTTGTCGGAATTAAAATTCTTATTACTATTATCAGAATTCGTCTTCGTTTCAAACCATATTTCTTCCATATTCGATATTTTTTTCACATCTCTCGCTAGGTTCACTTATTATTTTCTAGTTTACTAAATTCTGGAAGTTTTAGTTCGTGATCTGTTAGAAATTGGATCCTTTTACTCATGAAACAGCATCGTCTATTATCGACATGATTAGTGTCGCTTTTACTCGTCTTTCCTGAGATCAATGGGGATATTAGTTTCATTCGTTTTTGGAACTCGCATTCAAACACATTATAATCAAATGTCTGAAGCAGTAGCTGAAGTACAACCGTTGACACTCAAACACAGTTCACTTTCTTATTTACGTCAGCATAGAATCAAATCATCTTGTCGCTCCTAGACATCTTAAGGAATTAACAAAAATAGAACAACCACATTTAGTTTGAAGTAAAACGATTGTGCATTATAATGGGGAAACCCAGAGAAAAATTAACAAGAAAAATATAGAAACTAAATCATTATTTTGTTTTTATAATCTTCGGTATCTATCTTATCCTAACAACGTGTCTTCTCAAATAATCATGCATCAAGATTCTTTAGTTAGAATTATGTTTGCAAAGCTAAAAGTAATTCTTAACGGAAAGATGTAAAATTTCTCATTTCAAAAAAGAAGGATGTTTTGTTTGTCATTTTATATTCCTCGTCTTCGTGTTTTAACAAGTTCTGACCGCTGAAGAACACATGAAATTTGCCAAGTATTTAAGTGAATTTAAACTACAAAAATTATTTGCTTTCCACGTTCTATTTATATTGTATTACGGTTATTAATCAAATGATCTATGAAGATGCTGAACACGTTTGTAACTATTGCTTAATAAACAACCTGTATGCTCGAAAGCTAACACACTCAGGGCACTAGTAACGATTGCCTCTATATAAAGTTGGGCATCGCAAAACAGGCTTATAATGTCCATAAAACAGAGCGAACATTCGACAAAAACAGTAGTGGGAATGTGGATGCTTGCTTTGAATGAAGAAGTGTGGTCGGCTGTATGAACCACATACTCCCGATTAAAGAAAAAAGATCTAAACTGCTATGAATACCAAGGAAAAGAGAAGAAACTATTTATATCAATAAGCCTGCCGCTGTTGATTCATTATAATGCAATTTTTTTCTCCATCGTATTCACTACTTCTATTGACTTCAATCTGCTTACAACAAGATCAAGCTTTACGATTCTATATAACCGACACCAAAGACAAGGGCCACACTGACAAAGATGGTTAGTAAATTAGCAACTAAACATAAGAAGAGGTGGAGTGACCCATCTTCCAAAGTTTTCGGAGGACATAATATATAAAAGAAAAAGCTGTGAATATCCGTCTCTTCAAAAGTCCACAAATATATGATCATGCAAAAAAAACAAATTACTGAATATATAAATTATTAAATAGAATATTTTTCTATGAGACCAACTGTTTCATTATCACCTAACAAAAAGCCGACTAATATATAGTGGAATATCCAGAAAGTTCCTGACGATTTTATTCCGTCATGTTCCAACGCATTAGAACACGTTAAATGTATCGACAGATATATTATGCTTACTTTACCCATTAGGACACACTTCAAACTATCTCTTAAGAATTTTTTTTTTTTTTACTTCAAAGTCAAATGTGCCACATAATCAACAAAAAACACAAGTGCAGTGTACGATGAAGGATCTTTAGGTGACAGAACTGAAGGGAAGTGTTTCACTAAGATTAGAATTGGTGATTGTTTACTTATCGATAAAGAAATCTCAGGCAAATCCCCAATAAAGATTTCATCAGGTTAATGCCAGGGCTCACGTTTCCTTGTTGCATCTTGGCGGGGATGTGTTACCCCAACTGAAATATTCACAAGACATTATCACGTATATATATATATATATATATATATATATATATATATATATATATATATATATATATATATATATAATCTGCGAGAGTGAAAGCGGTAACATAGATAAACAATCAATACAATCAAATATACATAAACTTATATATATATATATATATATATATATATATATATATATATATATATATATAAATGAGGCATATAGTATATATATATATATATATATATATATATATATATATATATATATATATATATACTTAGAAATACTATCTACTCTCAATAAAATAAATACAGCTATGCATTCATATGGTATCTAATATAAATTTTAATACACATGAAAATGCGTTATGTGTATATTTATAGTAAAAGTGTTAAAAGTGCTTGACCTAAATAGAGTTGGGAGTCACCATTAGGTTTCTTGAAATACGGCATTCCATAATTACTGGCGGTTTTAGACGTCAACAGTCGGCACGACACAAGGTGCCTAGTTTTTGCGGAGTGTCTTCACTTAGGAACGGTCTTTAGCAGAAGAAAAGATCGTAAAGAGGATTAAAGTGATGGGATTTAGCCAAATAAACAAATGCCGGCTGGCTGAAAGCGAAATTGATGTCGCAAAATACTTCCCTCAACCAACCAGTCCTTTCAGTCTTAGCAGATTTTTTGTTTGTGTGCCTTGAATTAATTCTTTTCCTGTTGTTGACATCTTTTCACAAGTCCTTTAATCTCTATCCTTTAGGGACCCGCTTGCGTCCTTTTTGTATGCTCTTTCTCCGTTCAATTTTTTTTATTCCCTTCCGTTAATATATTTGTTAGCTATTACCATTTGGTATACTGAGGTTTTACAATCCTGGCTTCTTAAACTTGGGAAAAATTCCTCTAACTTATAGCCTAGGTAAAAAATGGCATCGTTTGTATGGAAACCTTCTTTCATATATTTGACGACATATTTCTTTTCAGAATTTCTTTTGTGTCTGCATTTCTGGAATACGGAGTCATCTTTATTTATATTATATACATATACAACCATCTTTCTTGTTATTGTTAATCATAACAGCAAAAATGAGAACACCAGTCCGAATACAAATAATGGAAATTAAAATATCATAGAATTTGGAATCGACGTAGAATTTTGGCGCCATATGTTTACATTAATTCTTTAGATAATTGTACATCACGAGAACGTAGGAGATTTCGATGAGTGTACGGGAGCATTACTTTCATCAAAGACAACACACACACACATATATATATATATATATATATATATATATATATATGTGTGTGTGTGTGTGTGTGTGTTTATGTAGGTATACTACTGGCAAACGATAAATATTTAAACATACAGTAGATTTATAGCGAATCCTGTCATCTTACGTGATGTGTCCATTCAAAACTTAGATGATTATAGCGCTCTACAACCTCCTATTCCTTTTTATTTCTAAGCAACGTTTGTCCCTTTTGCAATCTTCGCGCTCACCGTTCCGCTATCCATTCACAGTAGCTCCTCAGGTCTGCTGCTTTCCCATTTCCATGTTTCCCTGTGATTGTCAAATTCTCCAAGCCTTCCTTATTCTTCATGTGTCCAACAAATTTCTACTGTCTTTTATTGATTCTGAGTGTTAAATAATAGTTTCAGACTATTATTTTTTAGTGGCAGTATATTTCGGCTAAGACATCCTGAAGTTGACCTTCAATGCCAGATGTTAAACAAAATAAGAATGTCGATTTTGTTTGGTTGTGCTGAACGTTTGAATGTTAGAGAGATGGAAAGTGATTTCGAGGAGATCATTTTCTATACGTCATACACAGTAGGCGTGGTTATTTTGTGCCTCCGTAAACTTGCTTTCCACTGGAGGTGATACAGTGACCGCACTGCCTTTTTTAAAAATGTATACGTCGATGTGTTTAATGAAATAGATCACTTTAAATTCCCTTTTGTCGAAGTTATCGTTTTACCTTCGAACAAACCAACTAGCGATCACCCGGTCGAAAGAAGAAAGGAAAGATACAACGTTATGGATTCGTCCCCGAAGAGACTCCCAGAACGAGAGGGCTATGCACCATGAGCATCTGTGATATGTGTTTCCATTTTTTTTAAGTATTGTTCTTTGCCTTGTCTCTTCGCTCACGAAATTCTTACCTCTTTAAGTCAAACCCCATTTCTGTTGCTTCCAGTTTTCTCTTCATCTGTGGAGAATTTTTCCACCATTCAATATCATACTGGAAGTTTGCTATTACATATCAGTCCGACCCTGTTTTCTTTGTTTTTAACGAAATTATCCTGTTTTTAGTACCCTGTTTAGCTGTCGGAATGTATCTTTTGCTAATAGAAAGCGCATTCGAATTTCTGTGTTGTATGTTCCATCATCTGTTAAAAGACTTCTCAGATATTTCTGCTTCTGTATTTTTGATGTTGACATCTCCAATTCGGAGTTAAAATTATTTATCTCTTGCTGACAACCATACTTTCTGTCGTCTTGGAGTTGATGTTTAATCCTTTCTTCTAGCTTTCCTTTAAAACATTTCTCGTAGTCTAGTTCCTGCAGTTTTCTTTCTGTGTCTGACATCAGCACAGTGTTATCTTTGTATCTTATATTGTTAAGATTACGCCCACCGACAGTAAATTCTAGATGGGTCAGGCGGTCCCTTGGAATAGCCTCATTTTAGATGTTCAACAAATCCGATGAGAAGTTCATTTTATTACGCCCACTTCTATTTTTGTGTAGCTATTCTATTCATTTTCTATACTTGTGCAGCCTGTTAGATCGCAGAATAAATTCTGAATTATTCTAAAATCCTTCAAAAATAGATTTCGTTTTCCAAACAGTTCAAATTGATCTTTGTATCGTATTTTGGCAAATGATTTTGCGGAGTATATAAAACATGAGTCAACATCTTTCTGCTTTTATATTTCTATTTCCGATATTCTCATCATAAATATTACATTTCTTTCTACAGTGTCCTTCAAGAAGCCGTATTGTATTTAACATCCCAAAATATATATGAATAATATCTATTTAGATTTAAAAATGTTTGCTCAACGAGAACTCTACTAAGCTGTATAAATATAATCATCAGCAGATATTTTCATAAATAACCATCCATTAAAAGTTGTTGCATAGATCACATAGTGCATATTTTATTAGTAGTGGGCCTTTTCTTTCAAAATCCTACACCAGGATTTATGTTTAGAAAATAAATAGGTTTTAATCCTGTAAAAATTATCATTGTATGAGAAAATCTGTATAAAGTAAAAACGCCGTTTTATAATAGATATTTACAAAAAAAAATGAAAAAAAAAGAAACATTAAACACTAGTAAGGAGTGAAAAATATCACTGAATACATTACCAATAATATGTCCCATATTTAGATGATCAAAAGTAATGCAAGCAATTTAAACGTCTATAGAAAATATGTTCTCAGGGACACCTGTGTGGATAAATATGTTGGTTGAAATAATCCAAAATATGCCTTGACCTAAAATGGCGAAAATATAAAGAAAACTGAAACAAAAAAATAGTTGTAGAATTATAAAGCCCAAAGAAAGAAAGAAAAATATCAAAAGCAGCTGAAAGAACAAGAAGATATATATCTGGGAAACTGGAAAAGAATTTAAATTTATTCGATTGATTCATGGAGGGTTAATAAAGGGAATTAACTGATACTGGAATATCAAAATTAATGCATATCACATGGAATTAGAAGAAATCTTCCCACGGGGACTAAATAAATGGTTCGGTTAAAAATTCTAACGTATATCACCTGTAGAGTTAGGAGCGTATAAAGGTCAAAAGGTCGTGAATATGACAATAAAGATAAGGACAACAGCCCAATTATTATTTAAATAGGGAAACACATATTTAATTGAGAATATAATAGATTTTATTTAAATTGTTTCAATTATAATATTAAAAAAATACTTTTTTTTAATTCCTGCCTTTCTTCTATTTACCAGAATGCATCTTTAGCTGATCGAAAACGCGATCAATTTTCTTCCATATAAACAGAATTTGCTGCAAAAGAATTAAACATTCTTCATGAAGCAATGTTTATGGTTTTCATTATAACAAGGACTTTTTCACTTGTTGTTCCGGTTTCAGCTCGAATTAGTGGAATATTTGGATTAAGAACATTACTTATTTATATGCATCGATTAATAGGAAATGAATAAAGAAAATTGAGTAAAATGAACAATATTTAAATTATGCGAAAACATCACATGCGAAGACAAAAAGAAAGTAATGTCGCTTATATTATTATAATGGCCTCAGCGTCATAATATTAGATATGGAAATACATAAGATAAAAAAGACACAAAGAAAGTAATATTTCCTATACTTTGTTGGCTTTCGGCATCATACATTAGATACAGGGATACCTTAGATACAAAGACCCACCGAAAATAATGTCTTCTATTTTACTATGTTGACCCACAATGTCATTCAATAAATATGGGAATACATTATATACAAAAATACACGGAAAATAATATTGCTTATTTTATTCTGCTGACCTGCGATGACATATATTAGATAGGGGAATATATTAGTTACGAAGACAGTCTGAAAAAAATGTCTCCTATTTTATAATATTTGCCTAATGTGTCATACATTAGATACGGGTATGCATCAGATAATTGATTATAACTACAGTAATGTCACGTGTTTTATTATGTTAGCATAATGTTAGTATTAGATATAAATTCACACTGAATATAAGGTCCCCTATATTTTATATTAGCCGATACTGTTATAAATGACATAAGGTAATAGATTGGATTTTAACATACACATACATTATTGTTTCCTATGTTATTATATTTGGCAGCGTTGTCTAAATTAGATATCTGAATACATTATATACGCGGGCGCACCGGAAGTATGTATCCTATATTTGTATGTTGACCTACCATGTAATACAATAATTACGGGGATACATTAGATATGAAGACACATTGAATGTAATGTCACCTATTTTATTGTTTGGGACTACGATGGTATATTGTGTTATTCATTGTAATATAAATTATATTTTTACCATTGTAGGGAGCAGCTAGGCGGTTCTTTGGAACAATAGACTCTGAAAATACGTACGAAAGAGTGGTCTGTGAATACACCAAAGCTGATAAAATCTCCGTCATTGGACTGAATAGTTACTCAACTTTACAGAGAGCTCTGGATATAAGCATGTCGTGGTTATGTGTTATGCGTTTTAGCACCCATCGATACAATAATTTCTGAGGTATATGGGAAAAATAGTGAGAATATGATTTAGTTTCTCTACAGTATATATTCGCCGGCCATAAATGGGCAAAACTATTCTATTTAACATATAGTCAGCGTTGAAAGAAATCAACTATAGGTTATCATTATATATACCCTCATCTAGCTAGTTTGTAAGGCAGGGTTTGATGGTAATCTTGACTTTCTGGATGACCGAATCTTAATACACGTTATGCAGGTAGTGGAACATATATAGATGCTGAATATAAAATTGACCTGCTGAGTTTAATTCAAGGGTAGTATTTTTCTCTCATATTCGCAGAAATACTATTGGGGCAGGTGTGAATACATTTCTTTACATAAATACATGATAAATAGCAGAGAAGATTGGGTCGGAAATCGTTTAAGAGAAGGGGCATTCTGGAGTGGAAAATGATAATACAAAACGACTCTGTGGAGATTAATTATCAACTATGTGTCGAAGAGGATACCGTTAAAAATAACACCCCTTTATATGCTGGATATACTGAGTACATCGATTCGCAAACTAAATCACTACACTAGATTGACAGCTAAGTCTCAAAGTGTCATTGTTAAAATTGATAATTTTCACCGTACGTTCTTTGCTAATATTCTATTATTTCCACTTCTCAATTGTGAGACTCATTTCCTGTCTCCTTATTTCCTGTCAACAACGATCTTGAAGAATTTAAATGCAATGCCAAACATCATCATCCTTCTCCTTTAGTTGTCTTCATTGTTTTCCTCTCTATTACTTTCCTTTCCAGCATCTCCTTGCATTCATCTGGATGTTATTGCCTTGATCTGGGTCAAATATATATATATATATATATATATATATATATATATATATATATATATATATATATATATATATATATATATATATATTTAAATCCCATTTAAAGAAAGATATGATTAACATAAATGTATATATTTTATTAGTAATATTTCCTTTCTTTACATATGATCTTGGTTCTCCTCGTAATAAGAAAATATCTTTGCATTGATTCTACATTTACTTTCTTCATTTGTTCGTCTGCCTGAGGCTAAATGTTTAAGTTGACAGCAGAATCATTGGAATATGAAGTGACAATGATTATTGTCAAATCACTATGACACATGTCTAGATGATTTCCTGTTGTTTGTTAATTAAGTCACGCGAAAACAAAGTGGAGATCGTTGATGTATTGTTTGCCAAATAAGAATTAAACACTTGTGCCAGGAAAGCATATCATTCTTTCTACTTAATTCTATGGGTCGAAGAGAGAAAATGTCTAATTATAATCACAAAAGTAGAATTCCTTAGTAAGCGTTCTAGAATGATATTCAAATTAGAATTATTCCACGATAATATAGATCATGAATGAAAATGAATATCTATATACGAAATGGTTTATTTTAATAGATAAATAGTAAAAAATGGAAAATTAAACTTATAGTTTCATTTTTTTTTAGATATGAGCCGAATTCTCTCTTGTTTGATGTTCACCCTTAATAGGCCTAAGAGGCAATGAAGGTAGAGCATTACTGAATGATGTTGTTGTATGAGCAGTAAGAATAGGAATTAAGAAGATCACTTTCTGGGGATATGTGTTAAATATAAAGGTTAACAAATGAATGAAGCATTCAAGATTATATAGTTGGTGGTTCGTGGAGAGATGCCGAAAAAAGAGTCGTTCTTGGGAGGAATCTTCACTGGCAATAAAAACGAAACAGCTTATCATAACGTTCGACGCAATAGTGTTTGAATCCATCTTTACAATGTGCAAAGGTCTTGGCTAAATCGGGCTTGTATTCAACGAAATTGTTGTTGTTGAGATTACAGAAGGTTAATTTACTTTGTAATTCTTCCAGCAGGCAATAAAATAACATTACGAAACTACTGTAACCAACTCATAAATCTCAAATGCCTATTCAAGAAAAAAAGTCGATTTTTGTAAATCAAAAGATGTCAGATCCCATGAGAAAGACGTCATGTTTCAAAACAGACCACCTCGCCGAAGCTTAAAGATTTGAAATGAGAAACCCTCCGGCACTCGGTGGATTTTACATGCGTGACTTCCTCGAATTTTCCTTCGTTCTGATTTATAAATAAATATTTAAATGACAAAAGAATACCTCTTTTCAGTCAGTCGAAAATTACTTCACAAACATCTTCCACTAAAGACACAAAGTTTCTATGAAAATACCATCAACAAACTTGTAGAACGATGGGTGACAGCTGGTAAGAACACTGGAAACTAATAAATATTTTTTGTGAATATGTTAAATTTATTTTTTAATTTTTTATCTAGCAGGAAATTGTGCGAAGATAATGTTTAGGTACACATGCTCGTTTCAAAGAACTGAGCTGCTATGTCGTCCTATTTTTAAAGCGAAAGAATTGACGACACACACATATATATATATATATATATATATATATATATATATATATATATATATATATATATATAGTTGAATAATACATTTCAGATGCATTAATAGTGGTCTTCAGTGATGCACTGTCTTCATCGCCGATCTCGGGTTATGCTTCATACCGGCTCAAATAGAAACCCGACCTGATTCCAGAAGTCTCAGGACGCCTCCTTGATAGCGTCGTGCGACGCACCTCGACCTTGTAAAAACAAAAATTCAAATACGGCTAGTAGTCCGACGGTTCTTATTGACCTACGTCATTCAACGTCAGCCAATGAAATAAAGCACTTTTCATTCTTCCCTCCTATATATATATATATTGTGTTGTCTTTATGCTCCATCCGGTTTTGATTCGAGCTATTTCATCCCGAAAAAGAGGTGAGTTGGGCTAGTTCTTGCATATTTTTATCCAATATTTCTACGTTTTAAATACTAATCCCATAATTCGATAACTATACCTTACTTACTTCTTATATTACGGTTTCTAAAAAGAAATCATTATTCTTACTATTATATAAATCTTTAAGTCTAACTTTATACTCATAAACGAAATTAAAAAAAAAATATATACGTACGTCCAAACCTCTACATATAATGTAGTAAATGTACTCACACGCACATACACATACACATCAATTCTATATATATATGTGTGTGTGTGTGCGTAGTAACACTTGTGATTTATGAAACGACAGATATTTTTTATATAGACCTCAATATGATTGTTTACCTATCATTTATTGTTTGTTTTCGTGATTTCGAAGTTTCTTTGTCGTCCATTCTTCAGTGGGTAATGGTTTTCAAAACAGATCCTCTTGAATGATGGATTAACAAGTAACTTCAAAATCAAGGAAAACTATACAATATTGATATTTAATGTTAAATAAGTATTTTTTATAACATATATATATATATATATATATATATATATATATTTATTGTAAAAATATATATATATGCCATAAACAAAGTTTATTTGTATTTTTAATACGCTACACATGAAATAATTAAAAGGAGGCAATGAAGAACGAGCTATGCTAACAGCTACAAGACCTTCAAACACTGAATAATTTTTTTCTTTTTTCTCAGTTATCTGGATTTCAACCTGAATCGAGCAGCCAATTTAGTGATCTTCAGGCAAATTTAAATGCCAGTGCGCATTCATACGCGGGTACTCCCTTTTTCTTTTGTGAATTCAAATGGAAAAAATGAAAAACATCGGATAATCAAATCACTCCGTCATAATAAATAATTGTTTATTACGAAACCTTTGAAAAGCCCAGGCGTTGTCATACTGAATTATCAGGATTATGTAAACAAGGAGATGACAATTCTTAAGCAATCTTCTAAATTTGTTCGTTCAGTGCAATATATAATTTTTTCTCAACATTATCTATTGAGGCTAAGTTCCAAAAATGTCTAGTCAAGTGGAGCTTTGCCTAATGAGTTTTCTAATTTCATTATACACTCTGGTTCAGTTAGTTTCTTCTCTATGGTTTACACAAAACACATCATGTTGGGGTGCTCATTGAGACGTACTCAGTCTATGATAGGGTCTTGCCAACATGTTGTGGCAAAATGGTTTGCCACTATATTACAGCCAGTTTTGGAACGGTATAATTCATCCTGTAAAAAGATTCTTTTGAATTCACTGATTTTACACAGAATTTCACGTCCACTAACATATGTATTTACTCCTTGGATATTTCTACCCTACTCACCTGCGTAGCTATTAATGAGGCTATTGATATATGTGCTGACGTGTTATATCGTAGTCAGTTGTCCCCTCCTCCTATTTTAGTGCATCTGTTTCGTCGAAATTATGAAATTTGGCACGATGTTAGTTTAATTCAGTTTTAAAGGCTGCATATATAGGCAAATTGATGGAATCTCAATGGGTTCCCATTTAGAACCAATTTTAGCTAATATGGTTTTAGGCTTGCATGAAGAGAGCTTATTATTTGATCTAATAGACTTGATGCGTATTATCGTTTTGCCGATGAAACTTTTTGTCTGTTCAATAGCGAAAATAAAGCGGGCCTATTCTTACGTTCCTTAACAATATCCACCCAGCTCTTAAATGTACACAAGATAAGGATCAACTCTTCCTTTCCCTTTCTTTATGCCTTGTTTCATAGAAATTCGTCGGGTTTTCTCATTTTGGTTTATCGAAAACCGGCGTTTACTTGTTTGTGTAACCCTTCGGACGCTTTTCGTCCCATAAAACGTGAAATAATTTTAATTAAGATCTTTAAGGCCTTAAAGAACCTTTCTAAAACCAAACTAGATCATGAGATTAATTTTATTACTATTACTCTAAATAATGTCTATTCTTTAAACATTGTTCATCCGTAAATCCGTAATTAAATATAAAATTTAGGAGTTTAATAAATCAAACCTGCTTTAGTAGAGAGATGTTCCCCGTACCTACATCTTCCTGATATTACTAATATTAGTGACAGATTTGCTAAACGGGTTTCCATAGAGGTTCGACAATGTTACATTGCTGCTAATACACGTGTGATTTTCTCTGCTAAACCAATCTTTTTCATACATGCGCAAAGACGATCTTCCACCACACCATAATATTTAATTCATTTATTTATTTAAATGTCATTCCAGTATGCACTACTTCGGAAGAACAACTAAATGGCGGGATACAAGGACAACACGCGCCTAGAAAAATCTGGAACTCAAATTATACACCATCAGATGTTTTGACCAATACACACAAGTCTTCAGTGCGAAAGACCATATAAATGACAGCAATTGTGTTGTGAATTTCAGTGTCCACTTGTTTACCATCATAAATAACTCCTTCTCAAATTACCCCTTTGAGGCCATATATATATATATATCATCCCTGAAACATTCAACCTGTAAACAGAAGGATGTTGTCCATGGTCTCCAATTAATTTTCCTTTAATTTATTCTTACCTTATTTTCTATTCCTTTTTGTTGATAATATATACATATTTATTAACCTCGATTTACCTCTTCTGAGTCAGGTTCGAAACCGGTTAGCTAGCTTTACACTTTTTGTACAGTATATGTATGAAATAATGTATAGCGGCTTGGATTGAGGAATCGGAGAGGCGAGTTCAAATTCCATTCGTATCCATTACATTCACTTACGTGCTAATACCCCTGGCAAAGGTTTGAATCCTGTCCTTTACCCCACCTTATCTATGGGTAAATAGCAAGACAGTTTGGGTTCTATAGCTTTGGATGGCAACTGGCCTAGGAGAAGAACAACTCTGAATTCAAACACGGAGTGGAGCCCCTAAGGCGGATGGACGGCACTTTGTGCTACATTCCAGCAACTCCTGCCGCCACGCTGGTACCAAAATGTATTGGTTTATCCTCTCCTTTGGACTCTGCTAGCAAGGCCGAGATGGGGGAACTAGACGTCTGGGCAGCCCTAATTCTCCATACAACCCGCCCAGGCTCGCAGCGCACCGCGCTACTTCATCAACTCTCGAGACGGACGCATACCGACGACGACGACGATATGTATATAATTATCGATGGGCGAAAGTCAATACTTAGGAGGGTTTTTTAAAGTTTTGGTTCGATTAATCAATATTAGTCTCTTACATAGGTTTGTATGTCACAGACACACACGTGCGTAATCATCAGTGTTGATTCCTATGATAATTATTTTTTATATCTGCAACCGCTCAATCTTCGGCCGTTCATCAGACACACACACACACACACACACATATATATATATATATATATATATATATATATATATATATATATATATATATATATATGTGTGTGTATATATATATATATATATATATATATGTGTGTGTGTCTGTGTGTGTTCCTGTGTGTCTGTGTGTCTGTGTCTGTGTGCAAATATATATATATAAAAAAAAAACAGAACTGTAACGTTAGGTTAATAATGCAAAGTTCTTTAATTTTTTTTGTTTTTATTTTTAAAAGCAGTACTCACTATATAATTAGAGACTAAATTATATTATATACTAACATATAATAGGAAAATTAATTACAAAGTGGAAAAAACTATTTCTCGTTACGCCTTCATCTCATTCATACTGGCGTGATATTTGCGGTGTTGAGTTGAGGCTGAAATTCTTTCTTAACGTCATCAAATATCACACGGTGGTACAATAGGAAATCAGCCAAGAAACGTGAAGTTTTTCTTTTCTTTTTGTTTTTAAGAACCTGTGCGTGAATTAACTTTTTATAAACATTCATCCTACTAAATTGCTTTTTCTTTTAATGAATTTTCCTGACATTTTTCTGGTATATAAATATCTATATATAATTTTCTACGAAAATGAAATCATCCAGACTTTATACAAAAATATATTTAATAAAATGAATAAATTTAAAATTCTCACGCTACCCGCTGTCCTTCCTGCGCATGTGTAGTCACATAACGTAAATATCAGATTAGTCAGATGAAGTCATAAAAACGCTTCATACGAAAACTTTTTATACATTGTCATAGTTTGTTTCCCTAAAATTGTTTATGAGATGTAATTATATGTCATTTATACACACACATATTATATATAAATATACATTTGTATATAGGCATATATATATATAGAGAGCATATATATATATATATATATATATATATATATATATATATATATATATATATATATATATATATATGTATATATGTATATATATAAGGTCGGAGTAGGTTTGTATAATTTATTACCCGTCTATTTGTCTATTTCTGTTATTCTCGATCGTCTAACCTCTGTATTTGTTGAACACAGTTGAACTATCGATTTTGTCGCAATTATGTAGTTACAAACCTCACGGGTCCAATTCTTCGTAACTTTTCAAAATAGTTCATGCATATTTTTAGTGTTACGTATTGATAGTTCCATTCGAAAATGTAAATAACATGTGTTGATCAAATTAGAAGACAGAATAAAGATTGGCGAACTGAAGTCGTCTCTCTAATTGATATTGTTAGTGTTATTCACCTTCTTAAAGGTTACGTATAATTTGTCCGCATTCAAGAAGAAGAAAAAAGCGAATATAAACTAAAGAAATAATAAAACGTATTTTCATCTTTAATTAACATCTATTTGTTGAGGGTTCAGTATTCAAGATGTAAATTCTGTATTTTATCAAAGGACAATTTTATTGAATTTTGTGTGACGTGGATATTTTAATTATTTAACTTTCATCTTATTTACTAATTATCGAAGTATTTTATTATAGATAGTTTGTTTTTTTCAATTATTTATTTGAGACTGTTTATTTCATATGTGAAATGTTTTGGTTACCATCCCACTTAAGATATTTATGTATAATATGCTCTATTGCATAATAAGAACTATAAAAACAAGACTCTGAGATTGTGAAAAATATTTGCCGAATACAAATTCTGGGTAATTGGTGAGGACTTTCTGAATATGCGCTGTATCGAAGAGATGTCCCTCATATTCTTAGGATACATAACGCAGAACAGTTAATAATAAAAATGCGTTTTAAATATAACAGTAAGAATTCGAATGCATTATCAAACGAGTTAATGATAGCACTTTGATTGCTCAAAAGTCATTACTTTGGTGTTGAAAATGGAGTGACCTATCCAAGACGCAGGCTTAGGCGAATATATATAGAAGCCGTGTGTCGCCCAGACCACATGGCCCACCCGCTCTCGGCTATATCGACAAGATTCAAAGGAATACAGAACTTTACAATTGGGGCCAGTTCTGCTGAATGTGCTGTCCGTAGTTTGTCAGTATTGACAGCCAATCGCCTTCTGGGCTCCACTACAGTCTATTTCTGAATTTACATCCAAAGTATTTTCTTGTTTGGATATGGCCGCAAGGGAGTGGAGGTTTAATGACGAGTTTTACTTCCTTTTGATTTCCTGTCTTCCATTGTTGATCAGTTCTATCTACACGAAACAGCCATAGCTTCTTTCGTCTTCTCCTGCTTGGAGGTATTTTAGTGGTCGTAGGTTGTTTAAAACTCATGTCATAGGACAATTTTATAGACATTGCGACATGGTCCTACTTAGAATCGGCGATGACACTCTTTCGAACAAATGTAATGTACATACATAAATATAATGGGCACGTGGCCGAGTTGGTAGAACGTTCGAACTCTGACCATGAGATCCGGGTTCGAATCTCTGAATGGTCGATTTGTCAGGAAGGAGTCAAGTTAACGGTCTTGAGGGGTGGAAAGTGCCTGAAAGCCTATCAAGGGTTGACTCAAGCCCTGTGTGTGAAACTGGATAGACCATGCCCTTGGCTGGCGTCAATAGCTCTGAAATGTCACAAGTCATCTTGGCCGAGGCATTGAGCGTGATGGCCTGTTTCAAATTGTTGGTCACGCTAGATAACACGCTCTTTCACCGAAGCTGTAACTAAGGTCTGCTCAGCATAGTTGCAGTTTAAACCACAGATTTGCTCTGAGCAAGCGTCTGCAATAGGGATTGGCTAGCCGCTCTAGTATACAGGTATCCTCGAATGGCCAGCTATATACATATATACATAATTATATACATTATGTTTGTTAGAAGTTCCCAGAAAAATTAAAGTTATTTTTTTTCAATATCTTCTTCTTTTACGTGCCGGGAATTTTCAGGACGTAGGAGATTATGTTCCTCCACATCTTCATGCCCCTTGCAACTTAATAAAGCTTGTAATTTTGTTATTTTACCCAAACCCTGTTGTATGATGTATTTCGTCAGACCCAACAAGTATCTTACAGGCCGCTTTCCCCAGTTCCTTTTTCCCTAAACCTAACCTCGTCAGTATCACATTTTCCAAGCCACCTTCCTTATTATGTGCCCCAAAAATTTTAAACGCTTCTTTCTCTTTCTAAGTTTGCTTTTTGTTTCCATTCTCCCCAAAACCGCATTTTCGCTCACATATTCGGTTCATTGCATCCTTGGCATATTTATGTAGAACCACATTATGTTGCATCAAGTCTCTTCTTCATATTTGAGGAGATTGTCCAGCATTAGCTGCCATACAGGAGGATAGATATCATCTAACTACTCAGTACTCTCTTTTATGTTTCCAAAATTTTTCTGCCTCTTAATACTCTGCTTAGCTTTTAGAATGTATCTTTGCCCATACTAATACGTCTTCAGATCTCACTGATGCGTATTCCGTCCACTGTTAGAGCATTTACATTTATGTACCTGCTTGATGTTAGTATTCCTGTCCTGTAATTTGCATTTTGAGCTCATGCTTTTGCTGATTACTATGCATTCTGTCTTGTAGTTCATGCTTATTCTCTTTTCGTTCTACTTCCATACCTTCTATAGAAGCTTTTGCAGTTTTTTAGTGTTTGCTATCAGCAATGGTTCATTTGCATATCTTGTATTCTCAAGATTGTAACCACCAATAATGAATCCTGGTAGGTCTTCTAATTCTCTCAGAATTGCTTCTCTGTACAGGTTGAATAAATCCCGTGAGAAGACACATCCTTGTCGTACACCCTTTTCTATTTTTTGTATATTTGCTGTACTCATTTTTGTCCGCATGCAGACGTTTTACTGCTACTATATATTGTTGATTAATCTAATGTCTTTCCCGAATATGTCAAGGTTACTGAGCAGAATTAACATATCATTCTGACGTATTTTGTCGAACGTTTTGCGCAATGTATAAAATAAAGGAACATGTCATACTGCTTTTGTAATGCTATTCCTGATAGCATTCTGAGCATAAATATCGCGATAACTTTTCCAGTGTTTTTCATGAACCAACAGTATTTTTATCCTATCTCTGGATTCTTACGTGCTCTATTAATCAGAATTCGGATGATGAGTTTTGTTATGTGGCTCATTTGGTTGATTGCGCTTTGACGCTCGCATTCATTTGCACCTGGTTTATTAGACAGTGCAATTAAAAAAAAAGATTACGGTTGTTATCACTGTTGTAGATCTAATTTATTTTTTCTGTGATGTTTTCTATGCCGAAATCGTCCAAGGTTGTCAGCATCTCTATTAGAATTCCGTCTAGCCCTGACGCTTTGTTTCTGTTTTGGCCAGTGCAGTATCTACATCGGTTTATTAATATTTCCGGACCCACGTTACATCTGTGTATTGCCAGTTGTTCTCTTTCGTCATGGAAAGCTTCACCAATATATTCTTTCCATCGCTGCGGCAGTTTTTATTTCTTTAATATAAGTGTTCCGCCTTTGGGTTCTATACAGGATGGTGATGGACATGTCTTTTTACGGATAGTTCCCTTATTTTTTTATTCACATTTCTTTTATGTGTGATAGCAATATATAACGGTACATAAAGATAAACAATAGGAAAAATGGTCTATCGCAAAAATATCGTATATAAATAAAGCAATACAAGTATCAAAAGTTTAATAAATCTGGAAACGACATCAGAAAGAAAAGAAAAAAAAAATAGAAATTGTTATTTAAGCGTAAAATACTAGAAAAGTAAAAAGTCAGTGTTTCTAATGTACGATAAACATAATCCATGCTATATATTTAGCAGTAGTAAAATTCATAAACGTAACATTATGTAAGCAAAAACAGTTAAGTAGAAAGTAAAAAATAAAAATACGAAAAAATATATATATATAATATATTATATATATATATATATATATATATATATATATATTATAAATTAATTGATTTAAAATATATTTTTTTCGCTTTATATAATCCGGTGTTCTTATAGCTATTTTTATTTTTACAAAATAGTGCTCAATAACAACTGGAATTAAAAATTAATGGTTTATAATGATAAATCATTATATTACTTTTAAGCAATATTTATATTTATCATTATCAGATAAATTCAAATCATTTAATTTGTTGAGCTTTGTTTTTTACAAAGGCAACTTATCTACCTGGGGGCAGAATTCAAAATCGCAACAGCAAAATTATGTTCGTACACACAACTAATATATATATATATATATATATATATATATATATATATATATATATATATATATATGTGTGTGTGTGTGTGTGTGTGTGTGTGTGTGTGTGTGTGTGTGTGTGGATTTAGGAAGCAAATATTCGTTAAAGTAAATGACATTATAGAAAGAAGTTGTTTTGGGTCAATTAATTTTATCGATTTTAATTACCAAATTTAGAACAATCCTCCTCAGAGAAAATTCAATTAGAAATTGTCCAATGTTCAATTCGAATGAAATCTGGTCCAAGTTTTAAAATTTCTTCAGCCATCATCAGGTCGAGACAAATGGTGAGCTTCGTCGAACTGGAGAGTGTATGAACATCGCTAAGTTATAACATGCTTGAGTGTGGGTGTATGTGATTTTGTATATGTGTGGGTCTATGTGCTTTTCTATGTGAGTGTGTGTGTGTGTGTGTGCATATATATGTACCTTTGAAGATGCAGGCTCTTAAATTCTAGTTGTTTTTATCTAGAGATGGGTATTTTTATTTTATATGTATTACTTCAGGAATCAGTAGGCCGTTTTTACTGTACGATTTTTCTTTTACATTTGTTTTGTATTTGAATTGTTGTATAATGATACTCTGATACTTATCTAGCTTATTATTTTGGTGTCTGCAAAAAGAACCACTTCAACTTTTACCTACGTTACAACACACTTCGCTTACGTCACTGCTGAGTTTTTGTCTACTTTAAGTATTATCCGTATTCAGCAATTACATGAGATGAATTTGATATTATTACTTATAACAATTATTTCCGCTTTGATTGTTTTTTTTGTGATATCGCTATATGTCGTTTGACATAAATAAAGGATCAATGATGGTTTTCCAAATCTTCCTCTGTGTGTGTTTTTTTAGCAGTACTTCATTTGTTAGCAATCATTGTGTTTCACCATAAATCATCTCCAAATTCTTCAGTTGATTACTCTCTTCTGTAATCTGTTCCTTTTATCGTCATGCATGTTAAATTCTGCCCCACATATTTTCAACTATCCCTCATAATTATTAAAAAGTTCTAAGTAATTACTATTCTCTTTCGTCATACCCGCTCTCTTATTTCTGCTACCATGACATACTCTTCTGTTTCATTTGTTGGACAAATTATGAAGCAATCGCATGCATATATCGGTGGAGGCTTTATAATGCAAAACAGCACGCTTTTATTCATTTCTAATACACTTTTCGATCGCTTATTAGTTTTCTAAAATCAACTTTTGCTATTTTTTCGCATTCATTTGTCTAATAACAGTATTTTGATATAAATGATTGTATAAAATATTTTATTTACTTGTTTACTATTTATATACAAAATGTGAGGATCTCCAATACGTAACCCTGAACTTAGATTTGGTCTCTTCATTTCCTGACAAGGGTTCATCCCGTCTTCTCAAAATTAATGGTTAATCTTATATTCACGCTTTGCTCGTCTAGGCGAGTAGTTTATTTCCGCTATCTTTCTGAATGAACCATAAAACGCAGTGTCGTCTCTGCTGCGTCTGCTGCAAATGTTATGTCCTCCGATAATAAAGCCTGGCAGGTCTTCTTGGATAATACAGAAAAAAAAATACACTAAAAGTAATGAAATTTTGGGACTGCTAAATGTAAGTGCGTATGTACGGTATGTATTCATGAATGCCGTGGCAGAATTACTGAACTATGTTCTGTTTTAATGAGAATAAAATACACGATTGATGCCTTAAAGTTACAGAAAAGAAGACACCGCCTTTTAATTTATCTGTTTACTTCGAATGAGATGATTGAAATTAGGTTTTTTATAATGGTTGTTCGTGGTAATTTTGAAAGCATTTTATATGTATATCTATGAGTAATGATGGATGATAATACAATGGAATCGTAAATATATAATACAGTTAGAAACTATTTACATTTATGTGTTCATAGATTTTTTTCCTGAAAAACATGTTAATTATATATATATATATATATATATATATATATATATATATATATATATATATATATATATATATATATATATATATATATAAATATGGTTGGTACTGGGAAGAGAAGGAGGAATCAAGAGATTCAACTCTGCCTGACTGCGACTCAGTCAACACATTCTCCAGGAACGGTCTTACCAGGAATATACAAAAGACTATATATAAATATTGTGTACACTTTCTTGTTTCAATACATTTTGTTCTAAGTACATTTTGTGTTGCATTATTATTCCATGCATTAGTCAAGTTTCAACATATATATATTGTTGGGAAATGTCTTAATTAACTGAGTGATGTTAATTCAGTCATGTTAACTTCGAAGATTCGTGGGATATTGGCGAGAGAAGCTTAGTTAAGTTCATTCACAGTTTAGATATCAGACTAAAATAGCATAATGCTCCAACAAGACAATAATAAACAAAAACTTAAAATTTTGGAAGAGATTTATATAAGAGAATTGTGTTCAAAATTAAATAACCCCAACTACGAGTATAGGAACAAAGTTATTAAATGATTGTAGATGCAAAGTTTTATATAAAAATGCTAAAGTAAAGTACTACAATTACAAAAATAAATGTAACATAAATCACATATGTTACTTCCCTTGCATTCAATCAAAAATATTTTCAATTTACTGTGTTAACGCATAACACATACAAAGATATGCAATACTTGAATGTGATCTCAGATGAGAATGAAAGTAGAGAGATCTGAATCAGATAAGATATATTCAGATTAATCTTTCTTTTTTGTGTCCTCTTAATATTAATTAACCCTTTTATAGCTTTTTTTTTATATACAATGATTAATTGTTTCACTAGATATATTTTCAAGTGCTCCTTTGAATCTAGCAAGCACATCATTGCAGTTGGTACTTGAATTGTATTTTCTTCCACCCTCAGCTTTTTTGATAGCCCAAACGAGTTCCATAGGATAAAGATCGGAATGGTAGGAAGAAGTAAAAACCACTTCATGTCCAGCATTTTCGGCCATGTTGCATTTAATTGGTTTGCTAAACAACGGTAATTTTGAATTTTATTCCATAACACTGATTTTGAATAATTATTAGAATGTCGGATATTACAATTTTGGCAATATTTTATTAATTCACTTTTTTACTTGTTTTTTTTTTAGGAATATCTTCACGAAAACACTTGTGATATTATGCATTGTCCAATATGATATGGCAATTTTTCATTCCATTTTCATCTCATGTTTTCAAGAACTCAGAGATCCAGTTAAGGAAATATTGGTTATCGAACATGCCGTGATAATCCTTTACACCTTCAAATACAACGATAGATTCTTTGATCAAATGTGGTAATTTATAATTCTATTTCAATACTTCTGGAACATTTGGATCCACTCTAGTATTTGCTATAGAACAATATCTGCCTCCTTTATGCAGTCAAATAGGTTCTATATAGCTGATATTGTTAGGGTCATATAATGAATTTCCATGTCTTCAATAATTGGGATGAATAAAGCTTGCATCTAGGTAAACTTTACTCATATTATTATTTTTAAAATATGCTCATTGCGCTTCAATCTTATTTTTCGTCCGAATTTTCGTAAGCATTTTTGTGTAGTTCTTAAAAGTTTGCTTAAAAAAATGTTTCCATCATTTTCATCAGAAATTAAAATAGCCAAGAAAAAACAAATACCGTCCTACGCGACAGTCCTCCTTTTTGATAAACTTCTAACTCCCAAAAAGGGCGTATTTCAAATATTGCATCATGTGATATTATTCATTTTAAATCAAGTCATGTCCATGAGATGCTAACAGAATGATCACAAAAAATTATTCAGGTATCATTAAGAATATTTTTGTTAAGATCTAAGAGGTAAACCGTTCGTTCATTTGAATTGACATACTTGGCTTTTCTTCCACGATCATCTTTCCTTTTTTTATTATCATTTGCTGCTCTAATTTTGCTTTGAACTAATATTTTGTCCATTTTTTCTTCGTGACATGTAATAGAACCTCCCCTCATTTTTACGAAATATACTACTTCTTCATAAACAATTTTAGATTTATGTACATTCATTGTAAGAATTGTTACTGTAGTATTTGTTGAAAAACAAATTTTCTGTCAGATCTTTAGATATTATCCATAACTACATGCACAAGAATTCCGTTTTTAATAAAAGTTAAAAAAAAAAAACAATAAATACGTAAAATTGCTTATTTTGTCGAAAATTAATTTCGACTCAATGGTCGTCTTTAAAGAGCGGGCATAGACGCAATTACAATAAGGAAATGGCATGAATAAAATATCTTTTTGAACGAAGTTGAAAGCTAAATTGTTAATTCTTCCTGACAGATTTTATTTTGTAAAATAAATTTCTAGTCCATTTTATATTTTCACTGTTTACTCATTCTGAATTTCAGAGATGAATAGTTATTATTCTTTTCATTCTTTTTATTCGGACTATTTTCCTCCTAATTGTTATCCTTATCACAAGGTTTCGACCGTTGTGTACTCCGCTCTTCCTCAGGCATATATCGATCTGGCAAACATACATGAAATTCCGATCTGAATCCTATACTAAAAGCACGGGTTTAGACTGTTCTTGTTTCACTCCTCATGTCAACGGATATATCTTTTATTTCTTATTTTTTGTAGCACTATTTATTTCGATGTTAAGCCTACTAATTAGGTCTTCAAGCTTAGCATATGCGCTGATTGTTTCAGTCGTCTAAATACTAGACAGGTAAATACACAAGAGAGTTAGACATCGGAAAATATCAGTTCATAAGCTAGGCTCTGAGGAACTCACTAGTCGTCCTAGCATGGAAAGAAATAAAATACGGGAAACGCTAAGAAATAAAGAAATCCAACTAACAACAATTTATCAACAGAAGGCGAAGCAATCGAAAATATGGTGGTAGCAGGAGTCATAACATGACAGTACCAATCAGCAATGAAGTTTATGTTTAAAGCTTACTACAGAGAATTGGGTTAAAGCGGTGGATTGTGCATTTGGTGAAACAGTGGCTGTGAATTCAGGGCAGTGTGTACAAGCACTCAGTAGAAAACGATGATCAATATCTGAACCGTTCTAAATAAATTAACAACTACCCGATATTCCTGGATATGAGAACTGAAAAGAGAACAACGTGGATGAAGTAAACGTTTCAAATTAGAATTTTGTCTGTTTCAATTTTATTATGAAAAACGAATATTTAATAAGTTCTTATTATATTTCAATGTACATATTTCAATCTTATATTTTTAATCAGGCATGTAAATTATTTAATAACATTCATAATATATTCTCCTCTCCATAGATAGGGGTTTGTTTAATTTTGCTCTCGACCTGATCCACTCCGTAATCAGGAGAAAATAAGTATATCATTCTAAAGGACAACTTGACTATATTTTATGAGTTGACAGCCAACATGCAGGAAGCACATATTTTAATGGATATTATATGATGTGGGTTTAATTATAGTGATTTATTTTCGCAATCACATTGCTTCAAGTCTTTTATCCCTATAATAATATAACAGTAAAGACAAAAATAAAAGTCCTGAGCGTTCCCCTTGTACGAGAGGCTATCAGAAGTTTTCCAGGGTGTACGTTCTGTGATATAACTGTTCCATGGAAATACAGAGATGATTAATTATTTTACGATAGTTGCCTGAATTTAGTAAAAGTTGCATAAGTTATGAAAGAAGAGATTTATTTCAGAAGAAATTGTTAAGAAGTGTCAAAGGATTCTTTTTGAGGAATCTGCTTAGTGAATATGCCGTTGACATTGATGACTGCTACAATATTCGGTCGGAAACAGATGCCCGAATCAGATGATTAACCTCACATGACTACGCCTCTTACGTACTAATACAACGGATTCCGGTTTGGATAAATAGGAGGACGTATGTTTGCGATTTCATGATCGTGGAGTGATAACTCATCTTTTCTTGTGTTATTTGGCCTGCTGAGACAGTATACTTTTGTTCGTAGGTGTACGATCTTCTTTTGACCACGCCCTCTATCTACGTTCCCACGACTCTCCACCAAACCTCCTTATAATCAGCAGAAGTGACTCTTGGGAAAGAACTAGGTGAGGCATTACGTCTCTCTCCTTGATCACAATCATCGCAGCTACCGGAATTTTTGTGTGGACGGCCGTTGGGACATCTTTAGTGTTTCTGCATAGCCATCTGTCAGTCGTTCGATAGACCTTTTGATCCTGATCAAAGCATTCCAGTCTTTTAATGTTTCATCTTGATCGACAATCGCTTTGCGCGGATCAAACGCTTATCATTTGTATTTGCAGACACGAATTGGCCGTTCCGTATCACATATTCCTTTTATCGAATGTCTATAGGCACAAATCTTCTGATAGAGTTCCTTCAATCCATGAGTGTCTTAGCAATGACGTTAATTGACTTTCTGGTCTTCTTATCGATAGTTTTCGGCACATTGTGTGCAAATTTGGGGGTTCCGATGGCATTGGAACCCATAGTATCATTTCAAGTTTGGCTGCAGCTTTAGAATTGCCAACAGCGTCTTCCAGCTCATTTAAAACCTTGACAGCAAAGCCGAGAAAATTACAGGTATCGAACAATCTGTAGATAACTATGCTATGCCTCCAAGGCAATGATTACAGAGTGGCTTTTCATTTTTATCATGATTTATCTAAAAAGAAATGATAATCAAAACAATTTATAAAAACCTTGGGTCTACCAAATATGTGTCTCTCAAGAACCCTCTAAATTCCAAGTAAACAGAATAAATGCGACAATTACCTTTGTTCACCCTTCTCATCTACCCTTATTAACCAATGTTTATAAGTTGGCATCACAACGGCTCTGCAAACTTTACTATGAGACATTCAAAAATGTTTGAATCTTGTCAAATTTCATACGAAAACACTTAAAATACTTCTTCTGGGTTTGGGCGAATAAACTTTGGATCGAAGAAAGATTTTTGAATGTAACACACGTTAAAAGTTGATGTTTTGTCGACCAAGGTTATACGCATCAAAGGACATCAATCAACAACATATCGTCAGAAAATGTGAAATAATTCAAAAATCAATCTTAGAACAATACTACTAATTCCTCATAGGATTAGAATCAATTATGTAATTTTCCAGTTAATCCTCACCGAAACCACTGGCATGCATCTTTTTTGCTGTGAAGTGTCTTCAACAGGTAGAAACATTGTGATATTTGTCAAGGGAACTATTTCGAAAGAATATGACTAAATTTAAATAAATGAAATATGAAATGGTGTCATCTTCTTTAGGCATTGTTCAAAATACTTCAATAAGGTAACATTTGTTTAAATTATTAATCCCTTCAGCACGAGAGCAATTACGGCTCTCTTCCTTTTCATTGCCATCTCCGGAAATATAGTGAAGTGATTTCCTATTGACTTCGCTATGATTCCGAAATCTACATATCCTTCTTCGAAGATGGCAGACATGCAAAGTAAGAAAAGACAGTCTACCCTAATTAAACTGTAACTCAATTGAATAGGCATGAAAGAAAGTTTTTCCTAAGATTAATTAATGTGACAATGAATGTAGCTTAGGCCTGAATTTAAACTCGAAGCATCGATTCCAATATCATCGCCAACTGTTATGGCACTCGCAGACTCATCTATTTAAGGGAAATGTACTGTTTGATAGACCTTACGATACAGATGATTCAATCCTCTCTTTGGTAAGGAATGAATAGAGCATATAGTCCTAAACGATGTTCGATCTCGTAATCGATTGAAGTGTTATTTACGGTTAATCATCGCGCTACCAGAAATTTCGGCTGTACATTTCCTAATTTTATAAATTTACTGCCAAATATGAGATTATCGTTTTTTATTATGCCGCCTGCTGCGAGTTATCTCGTATTGAGTACGTGATGACTCCGACTTATCTCGTGCTGAGTACGAGGTATTTCGTGCAGAGTAGATGTTTTCTTTTACCTGGAATATTAATGATTGATTTTCATTTATGGACGCTAAGAATTACACTTAGACTTTTATTGAAGAAACGATAAAGACTATAAATCAAATGAAAACTTTTTATTGGTTAGTATACAGTCGGTGTCTGATGTCAGGGTTCATTGGTAGTGAACGTTTTACTAGATTAATACGCGCGAAATAAGGATATTTTCTATCTTACTGTTTCAAATCAGAATCAGTAAATTAAAGAGATATCTTGAGGTAAAGATATATTTTTTTCCATTTGTAACTGTTACTAGAAACCATCGCGAATTTGATTTATATATTTTTTCTAATATAAATAGGTTCTGTCGCATTCCGCTATAAATAGCTTCGTCCTAAATAATGCGCGCAACACTTGATGTAACTGATACCTATTTTGAATAAAATTTTATCACTTGTCATGGTCTATATATTAATCAAATTATCTTTCCGGTGCCTATTTCAGTTATTCTGACATATAAAGAAAACTTTTAGCTACACTGAAAAGAGACTATTACAAAAATCGCTCAACATCCTACTTATTTCATCGTGATAACCAACGTGTATTGATTTTATAACCTACATAGGTAAAATATTAATTAAATTCCCTTACTTTAATTATTGATACGCAAATATATCATCGAAATTAGAAAATCAGGTAAAATATGCATGTGTTTATAAACCTTCCAATTAATGTCAAATATATTTCGCTTCAGATAGCGCGGTTAATTTTTTGACACAAATCTTTACCCACTTCTTCTTTCAAATTTGAAATTGTTAAGCCATCCTGATAATTCTTGCGATGATATGTCTTCTGAAAATGACTCTTATTTCGAGGATTAAAATTTGCCCGCTTATAACTGATCAACAGATAGAAGCGTTACTTGCTATCAGCAGTAGTCATATTTTTAGGTCATAAACCAAATCTCTCCTTACATCTAAAATATTGCATATAGCCAGACATTTCGCTTGGTGTATAATATATGATTGTTAGTGGTAGTTCATGATCTGTTAATTGTTATTCATTAGAAAACATAACGTTACTCCGTTCATAATCGTCGAAAATTATAATTTTTACTTTGCCAAGAGGTCTTCCAATTGATATCTACAAAAGATGAAAAGAATATTGTATGTGGGGCGTATGCATTGTCAAAATGACAGCTGTCGGATAATACGTAGTTTCACTGAATAATGAGATTATTTTATAGAAATATCTGGAAAATATTAGAAACTATTCATTGCAATCTGTCCTTCATTTTTTCCGATCTGAGAGACAGATTAGTTTTCCATCTTGTATCAAAAACGTTTTTTTACAAACGGGTCGGGTTCCTTACAAGAAAATAAGGACAAAACTCATATAAGCATATGTCCTCAAATCATATTTTTTGCGTTATTAAGTTTATAGAAAGTTTATAGAAAGTTTATATGAGACTAGGTTATATTTGTCATTCTTGTACATTTGTGGCTAGTTTGTCTTTAACGTTTAACATGTGCAGTACTAAGTTTACTGAGAACTGTTTCGTTTAACAATGGCAGGATATTCATATCGTGAGAAGTTAAATATGATTTTTACATACGACTGTTCAAATGGTAATGGACGCGAGGCTGCACGGCAGTATCAGATTATGTTTCCAGGCCGAAGGCAGCTGAATCATCCAACCTTTGCTATTTTCTATTGTCGCGTTGCTGAGACTGGATCCATGGCATTACACACTATGGATCCTGGAAGACCGAGATCCAATCGTACGCCTGGCCACCACGAACACGTTCTAGATCCCGCTATCAGCACCCGTCAAGTGGGTCTAGCATGTCTTACATCTTATAGTACCGAAGACGCTAATGCATGATGGGGCTTCAGCACATTTCAGTCACTTTGTTCCCGATGCAATGGCTGATATCTCCCATGAAGGATGGATGACCAGTTCCACGACCTGAATGTTTACCCGGCCTCGGTCCATTTTTTGATTTGTGCGGCCATCTTAAATAATTGGTTTATGCAGCAAACATTACTAATGTAGAGACACTTCATCAACATCATATGGAAACCTGCGAAACCATTCGACACCGTGTGTAAGAATTTGAAAGTGTTCACCAGTCAATGATCCGACTGGTGCAAGCGTGTGTAAAAGCAAATGGAGGACATTGAGGTACAACGATGACATTTTTAGACACATGATTATATGGACATTTTAACTTGCTTTGGAACAATTTTTGGAAGCCGCCTCCAAAGTTTGTAAAATTATTTTTGCATCACATCATTCATTGGACATTTAACAGCGTCTAATGTAAACATTAAAATTAAGTCAAAAGCGGAGGATTTACGGAGGATATATTTTTATATGGAGTCTTGTCCTTGTTTTAGTGTAAGGAAACCGCACCCAAATTGTTTCAAAGTATTTTTGATACAAGCTGTATATGTGGCAAATAGTTAAAATCTGATTTTAAATATCAAACAAGCTATTGCTATTTACGCATACAAAGAGAGTGATTCTTCTATATTAATATTATTGGAAAGGGAAATGCTACATTTTTTGGCGGTATTATGAGTTTACTTCTTCGTCTTCAATATCCAGTCTCCCTTAATGCAGTTGGCGATAATGGCTTTCCAAAATATCCTGTGCTTTGTAATAACTAATAAATTTTGTCTTTTTATTATCTCTCTTAAAACTTGGTCCGCCATTTATTTACTCAAACTGTCTTAGAAGGTTATGTGTTGGTCTCCTCTGCTCTTCTTGCGTTCAACCTCTCTTGCGCGTATCAGATTTTCCAAGATTTATTTCCTCATTTTAAGTCCGAGAAATTTCAACACTTTTTTCTTGATATTAATAGAAGTGTGCTTTTTACCCATTTTCTCTAAAGCTTCATCGCTGCCCACATGTTCGGCTCTTGCCATTCTCATCATCCTTCTGTAGAAACATATTTATCTTGCGTCAAGTCAATTTTTCTATCTGAGATGAGATTGTCCATTATACAATCTTCATTTTATACACTTTTGCAATGAAGAATAACCAAAGTGGGATAAATAGTAAACTACAAGTCTTTTTTATCGCACATGCTTCATACATATATATATATATATATATATATATATATATATATATATATATATATATATATATATATATATATAGTAGACATTGAGGTCGACACGCAGCGGAAGCAGTTTGTTTCATGTTTAAATGCAATCTTCAGGACTGAAGAATTCGGTTAAGCATGAAATAGATTATACCTAATGGTATCTAATGCCATATGCTGTAGGTACTGTACATTAGGGGTCGACTTCTACTGTAGGTATATGAATATCTCAGGAAATTGAGCTAAACAACTTGAATTCGGCGTGTACGTCGCAATTTAAGGTAAATATAATTTTCACTCTATTGAAAGACCGGAAACTACCTACACAATAGAATCTTGTAGGCCTATATTAAGTAGGCGACATAGCACTCTAGAGAGTGATATAGTAAGCTCCGCTTACACTATCTCTGTAACCTGTTGTTAATATATCTTTCTTACATTTAATCCGTGTTCCGTGTTTTACTTCTGTGGTCCCAACTTTGGCCCCACCGCACACTCACACATATAAGTATATATTATTTGGACTATCACATACACACGTATGTGTATGTATGTTTATGTGTGTGTGCGTTTGTAAATTTTATATTCACAATCACTTTCTCTTACTCTCTCGTGTCGCTTTTCTATTATTTTTTTCAATTTATTTGGCCTAACATTTAAAAAAAAAATCTTTCTGTCCTTTTAGTTTCTTTAATTAATATGATGTGCGTTACGTCTTTTGACTTTCCTAAATTCATAAACACTTACCATATTTTAAGTCGGTAATAGCTTTCTTTTAGTTTCTCTGTTTCGTTTAATTTTATGTTTTCATTCCTTTTTTTCATTGATCTGCAACTCTATTGCAAGTACAAGTTCTTGAGCAGTCAAGTGGGTGAAAATAGTTGGATATTTCACGATTGTACCAGAGGTCAATATCGGAGCCCTAATTTTGAATACGAATTTTGAAAGGATTTATTTGCAAATTCAAATTAATTTCCCATAATCTTCATAAACGTTATACATTCGCACAAACACACACACGCACATTTTTTTAGAAATTGTTTGTTATACTTTCTTTAGAAATAGGATTATCTGTTTATACTATCAGAAAACTTTAAAATTAATATTTTCTTTTAAATTCCGAAATCTTATTTCTGTTCAAATAATATATTTATGTTATATTTTTTTACAAATTCCTGATGTTTAATCCAAGAACAACGAAATTACAGGAATTCAAATGCGAATTTTCTTTCGCCTCATTTAATGATATCGCCCTAATGTTTTTTCGACGGTTCCATCCTATTTTTAATGCAACTGAATTTATACCATATTATTTATATATTATATATATATATATATATATATATATATATATATATATATATATATATATTAAAACCAAATAATGCATTTCGTTGTGATGGTGAATTTTAAAAACAAACACTCGTGAACGTGATCTTTTATAATTACTTTTACATTTTAAATTTATCCGTTGTAGCTATGAATTTTTTTGCCACACAAGCGTCCCAATATAATGCCACTAGCCAGAAATTCCTAGAAATGCAAATTGCCATAAAATGTTAGTTAAATACGCTTCAACACGTTCCTGATACACTCGTAATAATTTTTGTTGAGTGTTGGTTGTTTGGTTGGTTTTAAAAATCACCATCACAAAGAAATGCAGATTTTCCAACTTTGAATTTATAATTCACACCTGATGATGATAATGTAGGAGATGTTGGTAGGAAAGAACAATGGCGCCTTCCTTGACTTTAAGTAACTGATTAGAGACCTGGAAACGTTTATTATAAAAATATACACAATATGTCTCTATTATTCAATAGATAGATAGATAGATAGATAGATAGATAGATAGATAAAGATACGTAATGATTAGTACATATAATTTATATGATTTTGTCGAGGAATATTCAGGTTAATTGAACACAATACGAAGGCTTAGTTTTAGTATGCGTATTCCGCTGTAAGACGAGCTTACATTCGCCTCATTTGACATTTCGTTTATATTTGCATATTTGTATCAAAGATTTGTTCTACTCTTCTAGCTGAGATCCGTATTTCTAGAGGTCAGACAGTCTATTCTGAATTCTGATATTTCAAAAACAGTTTAATTTTACGACTCTCCTACAAAAGACCGATCTTTTAACGTTATATGTGTACCGAATTCGATAGACACGGAAAGTTCCTCAGAGTTTATATGCACAGTTTCAACTGGCTAATATCCAAACTGTCTGCTTAAAACAATTGACCTTCAAAATATGCGTGTAATGTGATAAATAAAAGCTCGGAAAGCGAAATTGGAAAGCCGAATTCGAGTTCTATTCGACATTTACGCGCAAATAGCATTAGTAAAGTTATGAATCTATCATTTCTCTACCCAGCTTTCGGTTATATAGAAGAAAAGTCCTGGTCTTATAGCGTTGATTAGTATCCAGTCTACCACAGCTAGAAACGGCTGCCTACTGTGGAAATTCTTCTTCTTAATCGACCATAAATCGAAATGAAATATGATCGCTCAAGCGCGGTACCTAAGGGAGGAAGAAAACTTTAATTTTGTGTCTTCTTTTTTTATTTATGTTACATAATCTCTCTCTCTCTCTCTCTCTCTCTCTATATATATATATATATATATATATATATATATATATATATATATATATATATATATAATGCACTCTCCCGTCGGTTTCGACGTATGAGGAAATGAAAAATTAAACAATTCATTCAGTTATGAAATTTTTTGCGATAAATTTATGTGACACTTAAGAACCACTAGAGATTTACAAAAGAGGCCAGATATGGAGTAACAGTAAGGATTGTGGGGTGAGATCACTGTCAGATTAGATGACCTTTTAGATCTTGCTCTGGCTTTTTGAAGACGATTCAGACTAGCAGATTAAAAACTGCTGAGTCCCCCCAAACATATATATATATATATATATATATATATATATATATATATATATATATTTTTGTGTGTATGTGTGTGTGTTATACTAATTTCTATTGATAGCTCCTGAGGTTGATAATAATCTAAAGAGTAGAATTATTAGAGCATGAAATTTGGTTGAGGTTTCTACTATTCACGTCGATCTGGTAATGAAATCAATCACCTATCCTTCACATTTACCACAAACATTTCTAAAACTCCTAATCACCTCCTCCTCTTCTTCTTCTTCTTCTTCTTCTTCCATGTGCCGTGTCTGACATGTTTGTTCCATGGTATCCTCAGCATCCGTTCGTCGAACCACATTTACGTTGTGTGAAGTGGCTTCTTCATCTGTGAGAAAACTGACCAGCATTCACTGCCAGATGGAAGGACCAATATTACATAACAGTTCAGTAAACTTTTCTTTGTTTAATTAGTGTCCCGTAATTATTGATATAAATCACTGTGTGTGTCTTCAGACTAAACACACAGCTAAAACTAATTTAACTGACGAGACAATAATAGCAACAGTTCTTTCAATCATAATCGATTTTGACATAATTTAATAAGAAATTTCATCTATTGTGATAATTTGAATTCATTTTCGCATGCAAGTGGGTTTATATTCATACTTTCTGTTTCCACCTTTTTATTTTTCGTATACATCTTATTCTCATTTTAATATTTATATTTGACAGGGCTAGCGGTATTTTTAGAGGAAGACAGGGTCTTAAATTCTGATACTTGATTTGTAAATCACAAATCGAATTCAAAATTCTTTTTGCTAAAAATATTTTTTGTACTTCGGTTTAGGTTTATGTAGAATAACATATTTAGTAGCCAATGCCTGAGTTGAATGCAAATAAATATATGACGTCTTTACTTTTTTTTTATCATGGCTTTGTGGATTGTATTGGATATTGTCTAATTTCTGTGCACAAACGTGTGTTTCACAGATATGTAGTGATTAACTTGACATGAAATAAAACCAGTTATATCGTTTGATTGAAAGGATTTATTAACGTGTGACACTGATTGGTAAAGCCCACCCGTATTTGCAATGAAAGTGAATCGAATTCAGGTATATCTATAATAACTGAATTCCTACGTTTACATTATTTTCATTCGGACTAATTTCTTCCTAGTTGCTGTTATTATAGTAAAGTGTTGCTAGTTGTTTTCCCCACGGTATTCGTCAGGTGAAATAGTAATTAAAAGTTCAATTACTGAACCATATAATAATACAATCGTAGAATCATTGGAAAGAGAATGAGAAAAACTGAAGTGTCCTAAATGCGAATAAGTTGAGATGAGACTTGACAAAGTTATTGGAGACAGAACAATATACCCTGTCGATTTAATAACGTTCCGGCTTCCTGAGAGTTACATGGTTCGAAGAAAAACTGAAACTGAGGGGTTGATGCAACGTTGAAACGTTGTGAGAAATGTAACAAAGTTGCAAACATTATACCGCAATTTAAATAATATAATAAATATATATCGTAAAAATTTAGACAAGGTGGATTCTTGAAGATAACTTTTTTCTTGCAATTATATTTTCTAACGGTTTAAGTAGTACTCAGTAAATGTGGTAAACATGACCGAACATATTTCGATGCAAAGCATCGTAAGCAAGAAGCTACCTATAAATAAGGATCTGTATAACTGTTAAAATTTACACGCAGATGCGACTCATAGCAGCTTGGTGAAAGCCTGTA
The DNA here is from genome assembly GCA_903632075.3 of Acanthosepion pharaonis. Taxonomy (NCBI): domain Eukaryota; kingdom Metazoa; phylum Mollusca; class Cephalopoda; order Sepiida; family Sepiidae; genus Acanthosepion; species Acanthosepion pharaonis. Next base: position 1,383,817 of record CAHIKZ030000147.1, read on the forward strand.
AATAGAGTATTAATGAATGATTTCGGACAGTTAGCAAATGTTTGGCAGAATCTTTGTTTGTTTTGTGGAAGAAAATCTCTTTAAAGGAAAATCTAAAAAATAAGTTTCTCAAGTCGATGTGCCACTATCGGACTTTCATGTGTTGATAGTGGATTTTATGCTAATCGTTGCTACTGTTAAATGTTTCCAAGTGCCGTGGTTTCTGATGTGCGGTTCTTTTTTGTGCATGTACAGTATCATTGAAGAAGGTCGGTCATGGACAAGACCCAAAGGCTTCACTCGCTCTAATCTAATTTTAAGTATTAATGTGAAAGAACCGATGTATATAGATGACAATTTAGACATAACTGAATGGACGTGGCGCATGCGTAGCATGCAAATACATGACTCAATCCGATTACGCTAATTAAGAATACCAATCGTGCTTTCAGGTTAAAGATTAGGTTTTGTAAAAATTGCGGTGTTATGCGAAACTACATTTGCCGATGTCTATTTTATGTTCAATTTCATTTTAACCTATATTCAAATTATCATAATTGTTCCATACAGAGATTTATTTGAACTTTTAGGTGTATACTAATTCTATATACTGACTTTCTATGATCAATTCAGTGTAGGCACCATCAATGATTGATTTCCAATTGCAAATCATTGTTTCTGTTTTAGAAAATGTATAACTTGACTTTTATTTCTTGAAACCCTTTGTAGAGGTTGTTGGATTTTGTTCAAGATCATTCAAATATGAAATATCTACGCCGTCGTCAATATATATATATATATATATATATATATATATATATATATATATATAAGTATACATTGAAGTAAACATTTAGAGGCGACAGGCTTTTTCATATATATATATATATATATATATATATATATATATATATATCAAGAGAGAGAGACATAGAGAGAGACTGGATATATCATTCATCACCTACCAAATCCTCTACACTGTCCTCAGACAGACAACTAAAGAAACTGAAATGTTTGTATTGGAGCTTCTGGCGCAAATACCTAAGAGTCGAGTATGCTGCTTTTCGGCGGAGTGAATTGCATCCTGGTGACTTTTTTTATCTCACAGACGTTGCCCAACCATCCCTACTATAATGTGCTGTCGACAATATCAAAAAGAAATAAGGCTCTATAAAAAAACCATTTTTAAAGATATATATATATATATATATATATATATATATATATATATATATAAATATATATATATTTTTAATGTCGAATAAGATTCTTTGGCACTGTATATAGTTTCTGGTATAGCGTTTACTTTCCTTATGCATCACCAAAAGCGAAAAGAAGACAAAAGGAAAAAGATATAAAGAAAAAAATTTCGGTTGGTTGTTAAGAAGAATAATAATGTTGAAACTGAATATGGCATTATTCGATCACTGTGAAGTGTAATAAAAAATTTGTCATGAAGACATGAGAGGAAATTTTTCAAAAGTTCCACATACAATGTTTAATGGATGAAAATGTATTATCAAAAATTAAAGTAAGATGTTGTTATTTCTCTCCAGCGAATAACCTCCTTTATAAAAGGGATAATATGTTAAAATATAAATTTTATTCTCCAATTTTTTCTACGCTAATATGAAGATACGTCTTGTTAAATAACCAGGTATTGAATTCACACTCTTTGTGTCCTGTCGTATTTTTATTAACACGCGATCCGCCTGGATCTAACCAACGCTTTTTTATCCACTGTGCCACGTGTCATTGAGGACACAATTTTTTGAGATGGCACAATTACAATTTGGACTATTGTCTCATCTTTGTCTCCATATTTATTAAAACAGTGGAGAAAATTTCGAACTGAAATTAGATCAGGAGATAACTGAGATCAATTCCTAATGGATGGCTCCGTGGAACTAGAACAGTCTACCATCCACTGTGTGAGCGAAATAAAGGGTTCAGTTCGACATTCCAACCAACTGAAGAAGGCCGGAGCGTACACCTGCCGAAACGTTGTGATAAACATGGCGACATAGTTGAGGACAATTGTCTGAATAATGTAAATACTGTAAAATTTTAAAGGATGTAAATCAACAGACGTCAAAATCTAAGTAGGAGGAGTAGATTGCACGGGAAAAAAGAAGAAATGTCAAAGTGAAATGAACTTTGGTATAATTCATTATTTTCCATGGTTTCTGAGGTTAAAGCTCATTTACATCTCCAAATTTCGAACAGACATTCTTATGGCAGGTTAGTCCTGCAAAGTTGTAATTTTGGCACGACAGAATCTATCTCCACATCAAGCGTTATTTCGGCAACTGACGAAAGACGTTTTGAAAATATCAACAAAGTATAATATAGGAAAATATAGTCAAGCATCTTCTTAGAGTGAAAATGATATATATATATATATATATATATATATATATATATATATATATATATATATATATATATTATGGCATAAAAAGCAAGAAATGTTATAGGCCATGATAGATTTAAAATAAAAACAAAAACACACACCAGTCGACCGGTTTCGTCCCCTCTCATCGGAACTGTTAACGGGGAACACAAATTATGAAGAGAAAAAATAAGAAAGTCTGTCATGGATGACCTGAATGAATGGACAGGGAGAAAAACATATAATTATAAAAATTATACCAACAAAGATGCTAGAAGCGCAGCAAAGCCAGTGAAGCAAACAGTCTCTTTGTTTACAAAGAGCAGGTCGCCTGGACCTGTTGTACAGCGTCTCCAACACCTTAAGATAGAATAATGAGTGTGCTCTGGCCAAAACGGAAAACCAGTTCACATTGAAATCCATCGCACAAGTGGGATTCTTTATAAAGTGATCCGCAATTGAAGACCCATACGTGTTACGAATGGTATCGCCTAACGAAAATGTTTTATTCAGTATTATATCAGGTACGCGTTGTTTAATTCTAACGTCCAAACGCTGTGTCGTTCTACCTATGTAGTCGCATCCACAACTACATTTGAAATGGTAAATAACAGAATTAATATGGTGGGGGGTAGAACATCTTTACACGTAGATGAATGTAAGAACTTAGTTTGGTATATATATATATATGATTGAAAAGTGACCCCCATTTTAAAATACTTATAATTTATGTATTAACTACAATTTCTACAAGAAATGTATATGAGATGAAAGCGTTTAGCACAGAGTTTTATTTAAAATTCGATATGGGAACAAGATTTCGCCACCATGTTCTTGTGGCACCATGCATACCTGACGAGCTGAGAGAAATATTCATAGATATATGATTTGTTTTTTACGGTTTATCAACCATTTAATAATTATTTAAGGCCGAAAAATAATTTGGGTTTTAAGAATAATTCTTTCTTTACATTCAAGCGATCTGGAAGAAAGAAGGAGAAAACGAAGAAGAAAGAAAGAAAAAATAATAAGAAAACAGGTCATAGGCGAGCACACACACGCACGGCTGACAGATAACAGGTGTCGAAAAATATTCAGGTCAAGCATCTGACCGATTTCCGCGGATCCGCGAAAAATGGAAGTTTGTTATCAATTGGTTGTCACCCAAGTGGGAAAGTGTGTCATTGGAATGATAGTAAAGGTCTAAGTGGATGGGGAGTGTATCTAAGGATATGAAGACAAACCATTAATACGAAAACACAGACAGTCTTCAGAATTAGAAAAAGCCCACACAAGGTGTTGTCACTGAAAAAAAATTTTTGAGATAATAAAGATTTTTATTATCAGACCTTCGAGCGGAGGGAAAATGAAATATTTTTATTCCGTTTCAGAAACGCCAACGAGTCTGAGAAATTCCTTTCTTAGATCATATCCAATTAGCGATAAACTGCTTGACAAATGCCACGTGTTAAAAAGCCGAAAGTGTCATCTCAGTCGCTCATGATAAGGGCGATTTAAATTAATATTTTTGTTTTTTTTTAAGAAAGGTATTCCTTTCCCAAAACAAAGCCACGGATTGTCCACGCCCGACTAAAGACGTCATTGGCTAAATAAGATCACATGACACACGAAGGAGGAGGAAAGATACCCGACCAGGACCTCATTGGCTGAGAGCGGTCACGTGACGCACGAGGAGAATCGGTCGACACCCCTGTCAGGAGTGTAAGTGTAAGGAGCCAATACGAAGAAGCGGGAAGCGGGTACACGCCCTCAGAGGCACAGTAAGGGAGGGGAGTGAGAGTGAGTTACCGAAAATGGAAAAAAATGAAAAATCCCTAACCAGAAAAAAAAAAGAAGGTGGATACGTATTTAGAATTATCGAAGAACCCCTGGCGCCGACAGACCCATCCCCAGTTTTGACGGCGTCAATAAAAATGAGACCCCAACCGACAGAAATCAGTTCAGCCGCGGACGGCGAAAGAGTTCAGCCGTGAACGACAAGCAGAGATGAGCGCCCAGTGTTGAAACCGCGTCAAGATAGCTGACCAAGATTCACGCACACTTCTGGACTCTTCTTCAACCAAGAACAAGTAGTTTGAAGAGCGACTTAGAATCAAGACCACAGAAATAAGTTTTTTTTTTCGACTTTCGTCCAAAGACACACCGAAACACAAACTTTAGAGAGAGCAGACATCTTGAAGCCTTTAAAGTTGCCTAGTAAAAGCGTCGTGCCACAATCCACAGAACGGGTCGGGAAGTAGACATAGTCCTATGTACCGAGCAAATAGACATAAAAGTTTGTTACCTTTTTCTTTGATACGTTGGACCTTGTGAGTTTTTTTTTTTTTTTTTTTATACATAATTGTGTGTTATCACCCCGTTGGACTCAACTTGCATTACGGCCCCAACCCCTGTTTGATCTCGTCTGTCTAAGATCAATTCACAACGTGGGTAGGCAGACTGGAGATCAGTGCAGTTACCCTGGTAACCAGGGGTTGGAAGCGGGTTGGGAACGGCGAGGCTGGTATCAATCTAACTTAAGGGTTAGAACGTCACGTTTGGAGCAGCGAGGAGCGAACAGCTGACGCCGCGGCGAAGACGTCACAGTTGGTGCTGTCCGTGACCATGATATCAGAGCCTGGGGAGCACGTGACGTCACAATTGGCGCCGCGACCGGGATCGAACGACACAGTCGACGCTGCGACCGGGGGACGACGTCACATTCTTGAGCCACCCAGGAATTGTATCAACTTATTTCACCAAGAACACTTGTGGCATGAAAAACATAACTTCTTGTTTTGCCCTTCAAATTCTTCCAAGATCTTGCTTTGATATATTAGACTTGCTCCTTTGACCAATCACAAAGACAAAAAAACAGAGTTTTAAGTCAGAAAACCTGGCTGACCATTCATATATAAAATAGTGAGCTACATTTTATTCACGCTGCATATTTAAAGGAGCTATAAAGGAAGAAAAAAGTAAGAAATAAATTATGTACTGAAAGGAAGAAGAAAAAATCTGTAAAATAAATATACAATTGAATAAAAGATATAGAAATAAAGAATTAATGAATAAAAACGTTTATAATTTAAAAAGAGAGGAAAGAAAGAAATTGACAATATGAAAGAAGGAAGGGGTGAAATAAAATCGGAGGGAAATGACGAGATAATTGACGAAAGAAACCATAAAGAGCGAAATATTAACAATAAAATAATTAAATCTAGAAGAAAGAATGAAACAAATCATAGAATGTTTTGAATAGCAAAGAAACTGAATGAGAAACCTAACTGATAAAAAGATAAAAATAATAATCGACAAAAACAAAGAATGCCGTAGAAGAAAGAAAAGAAACAAAACAGAATGAAACGGGATTAAAATAAATAAATTAGAAAAAAAAGGTAAAAAAAAAGAAAGCAAAACATGAAAGAAAGAAATAAAAAAAAACTAAAAAAAAAACATTTTAAATGAAAACTAGAAAGAAAAAAAGAAAAAGGAAAGCTGTTCATTCACTGGACATTGTAAAGTAAAAGAAAGGAGAATTTTGAAGGAGATTGAAATGAAATAATTAAAACAGGTGAAATGAATTGATAGGAAAAAAGAATGATAAATTGAGAAGCAAGGAAAAAATCTATTCAAAATCTCGAGAGGAAAAGATTTGAAGAATGAAGGAAATAGTAAGAAGCTTTGAAAGAAAACGAGTCTAAAAAAAAAAAAAGGAAGTAAAGGCATTTAATCGAAGAAGATAAGAAGACGGAAATGAAAATAGAAAGCGAATACAGAAAGAACGACAGTCACTTGAACCACAACACAAAAAGTAAAACATTACTAAAAAAAGGTAAATCTAAAAGAGCTATTAATTTGTATTAGATTAATGAATGCGAATCCATGCAGACTGATATATTGCAACCTTGGCATGTGTCGATTTCCTGGGGAAATAACGTCTGAATCTCAAGAACTCTCCTGTCATTGGAAACAGCTCCTGTCCAATATGTCTTCTTCTAAGACAGATTATCACATCAGCTTCTAAGTAAGGCATCGTCATCATCATCACCAATTTAAGCCACAAAAGCGAGCAGCGATTCCACCAAGAGATACAGAAATTGAAAGCAGACGCAGGATCAGCCGAAAAGAATATTGATCCGTTGGCTTTCAATTCAGTAGCAGCATTGGTAATGCCTATATTTGCAGCAGTTGATTGTGCATTCCATTCAATATATACTTTTGACTTCTCTGCAAAAGAATGGATTCGAACAGGTTTATATAACCTACATGTAATTTGATTTTTATCATTGTAAAATGACACTGCCCATGCATTGACGGAATGTAAAATTGCAGCATATGCTGAATAGGAATAGGAATTTGAACTTCTCAAGATTGAACGTAAAGGTAATATATCTGGATTAAGAAAAATAATCTTTCATACATGTATATACGCGCAGAATTACTCGGATACCATATTAATAAACTATATCTTACTTGGGTTTTAACACAGGTCTATATCCTGGCTTGCGTTCATTCTTACAGGGAGAAACAACCAACATGCGAAATTCTATCCAACTTTTCTTGTAGTCGTTGACGCAATGCAGAAAGAGATACAGGTTGTTAAACTGAACGATTCAGGCGCCTTTCTATCATGCCCTACATATGTGTAATATTTGCAAGTTTAGGTGCACGTGAATAATGATACATTTTCTGATGGTACACCAAATTACTGATTTTTGACATAAATGAAGACAGAACAGTTATGGACAAGAAGACATGAAGGAGCCCCATTGCCTCAGGTCAAATCAGAGCCGATATTCTCTATCTTAAATTGTGCACATTGATTAGTGACACGTGTTACTTGATTCCGGTTGAGGGTGACTTCGCCTTGGTTGATGACCAAACTAAGAATCCCTCCGCTCATCAATACAATGTCATGAATTGACTAGTCACATGGTAGCTGCAACATTCGTAAAATAACCTGACACTCGACCTATTTTTTTCTGGTATGGCATGTAATTATGGCATATATGAGATTTTCAAAGAGTATATTAAATGTGAGGCAAGGCCGAAAGTGTAGAGCACCCAATAATGGTCACTCTCACTACTCAATCGTAATCTATCTATCGAGGCACGCTTGCTAACCGTTACAAGTCCAAATGCCCTATTTTATTTTCTAAGATTAGCTTAGATGTGGCACAGTGCGAATGTAGGAGGTACCCAGTGAGCATCGAATTCAATATTCACTCATAATCGATCAAGCGAGACAGTCTTGCTAATCATTGCACCACGTCGAATTGACCGAATCATAGCATATAGGTCATGCAACCTGTTCAAGAAAATGCATACCTTTCTCATTTACTGTGTAATTACTATGTTGATCTCATAGCAGTATATACATTCCTCTTCTCATTCTATAGTAACGACCTTCCACATACTTACTCAACTAGAGGGTATTTGTCGGTCACAAAATCTTATATGTCCGGAGAGGACCCCAATACAGAAACATTTAAAACCTAATCAGTATTATGACAAGTAGGAAATAATAGCTGCGGGCTTTTAAATCTTTTCCTGGACTATGGCTTGCGCATTTAAACAGATGTGAAGGGATGGATACTTATCATTTTACCATTCCATGTCACATCACAAACAAATCTACCATGAGAAGAAAACGATATTGCTTTCCTTCCGGAAGCCAATGTACCAATGATGATGTGGGGTTTATACCAATGGCAGATGTAATTATATTTGGGATAAGAATGAGCTTGAACATAAAAGCAACACTCTCTACCAATTGTTTGAAGAAATGTGACTCAAAATATACATTTACAAAACATATCCCATGACGTGGAACCAAAAGCAATCATGGCACATCCCTAATGGAGAATTCATAAATACTAAACACTTCAAATACCTGGGTGTATGGATCAGTTATAACAATTTTAGTATAGGGGATAAAGGAATCGAACATTGAGTAAACTAGACTAAAGTTAGTTTCACCCATAAAATCTAGTTGTTGCTAAATAAGATATGAAGATGAAAACTCATGGAATGATTTAAATACCCTTGTCAGATTGTGTATTTCATATTAATATCATCCATTGAGCCAAGGCAGTTTAGAGATATCTAAACAATCAGCTCTGTATAATCACATTCTCAGGTCAATGTTTAAAAATGATCTTGATAGCTTGACAGCCTAGGTGTGTTGGTGATGACCACTTTTTTTTCAAACCTTGTGAACCAACGTTGTGAAATCGGAAAGAACTGTATCAAATAACAGAAACCATATCATTCGCAGACGTTTGGAAGCAGCAATAGCCTAATATGTAAA
>CAHIKZ030000147.1:1402500-1462500 GCA_903632075.3 Acanthosepion pharaonis
AGGAGATACTGGTGATATCAAGTAATATATATTGTGATAAATAATCAGAAATATGTAAGAATTGGTAGGAATAATGGGAAAGAAAAGCCAAAAGAGAAAAGACATTTTATGAAATAGAAAATAATGCGTGGATTATTTGGTGAATATAAAAGAGAAATGTGGATCGTGAGAAATATATGGTAATTGGAACAAATCTTTGAAGAAAAGAAAGAAAAAAAACTTGTCCTTAAGAAAATCGTCTGTGATATCAAGAGATTTCCATTAGATTAGAATAGAAGCGAACTACGAAATCAGGGAGAAAAAAATTGGTAAGGAAAGAAGGAAAAAGGAAAAAGGAAAAAGGGGAAAAGGAAGGACATATTAGCAATCTCTATAGATTGTGTATGAAAGGATATGAAAAAAATAGTATTATAAAGAATGCCTTAGTGAGAAGAAAAAATTGGATACCATAATGAAAAAAAAATCACTAAAATAACAATGGATGAAGATAACTAAGGGCAAAATAAAGAATAGAAGAATATTGGAATTATTCCGTAATGGAAAAAAGGGCTTTAATAATAGGAAGATAAAGAACGAGGAAAGGAATGAAAAGAGTTGTTGGGTCCAACAAGCAATATATATTTATGAGCATATGATAATAAGTCTGTAAAGGCAGAAATAAAAGAATGCAAGAGTTGCAGAAAGAATACAAGAATCAGACTAGAGATGAGAGATAGGTTAAACAATGTCGTTCTGGAGTGCAGAATTGTAGCTTGTTTCTCTGATGAAAAGAAACTGAGACTTCCTCAGTATCGCCATTTATTTCTTACATGCTATTTTCACAGGAAAATAACAACGTTTATGCAACTTCAGTCACTATACTATCAGAAGAATAATTTTATAACAATAGATGATGGATCTTTGACAAAAACAGCTGAATCATTTCACAAATCTAATTGCCTTCGTCACTGCTATTATTGCCGCCTTTTCTACAAGTATCTTCATGGTAAATCTTCTGTGGCGTGCTCTTCTTTGGTACCTTGACTTCATGAATTTAAGCGTAATAGTAGGACGACACAGAGATCCCATTTTATTCTTGAAATTCCCAAGTGTAACCATGAGTTCTATTCTAATGATTTTTTCTTTTGCACATCTCGCCTGTGGAACGCTTTTCCACATTCTATATTTCCGGTCAACTCCGTTCCTCAAACATTCCAGTATAATTATAGTCAACATATTAAGTCTCTTTGAATACGGTTGTTTTTTTTTTTTTGTCCTTTCCTATTAGTTTCTTCCTTTTCTCAGTTTCTTTCACTTTCTATCGATTGTATAAGAGTAAGCGTCCTTGCTGTCATTGTGGTTTGAAACTAGATCACTAGTGAGTAACCCGAGCGATTCCATTATTAATAAGATCACGTGTTCATAAAGGAAGTGAATAAATACTAAGTAGCTTGACGACTAAATGATCACTATTTCTCCTCTATACTCTATCACTCTACATTCACTCTTCTTGTCTATCCACTGTTGCTATACGTTCACTCTATCTACTCTACTACTACACGGATTACGATTCTTTTCTGATCATTATACTATTTGGCGATTACTACTTGAACAAGTATTACTAGTGTGAATATTATTGGAAAGCGTTACTACTAGGACCGGCGTCTATGAAGTCTCGAATATAACTAGCATTTTTGGAATTGATAACAGGCTCTCGCTTGGCATGGCAAAAGTGACAAGCGATGCCATCCAACATCACAAAAGTGGTGACGAGGATTAGCAAGGAATCTCAATGCAATAATTATTTACCTCATAGTGACTTTCCTTTCAGTGCCTTGATTGGGGTGCAATATAAAAAATTATTATTAAAAATAAATATACAAAATGTTCAAAAATATATACTAAGGAAATATGATTTGCGTTTAATTCTACCAAATATGATGCATTAAATGACGAATATACCAGATACATATGATCTTCAGTTAGTTTCGCTGATTGCATTTATTTAACTTATACAGAGGGGCTATCCTAAGAGATCAATATGAGTATCATATTTTATTTTTTTCTTAGCGTACTTTTCCTATCTCTTAATACATAAAATATTGCTTAACTGCTACGCAAATTCAAAGCTAGAATGCGAGACAATATCCTTATAGACGAAGAAGAGTATTGAAGCAACAGAGATCTAGTCACCCTCAAGTATACTGAGTCTACAATGGACGGAACATTTGAGAATCAATGAAGTTTTAATTCAACGATACGGACATTTACAATTTGTAATTTACAGAATTTCTGGAAAGAACACCGAGATAAGTGAATATTCACAGGACATATAATTATAAAAGAGGCAGCAGAAAACACCGAGTAAATTATTAAAAGATTTTCTGTGCGTAGACAGTAACATAAAAAGAATGATGTTTCAAAAACTACTGAGAGCAAGAAAGATTAAATACAGCCAGGATCGAAAAAGCAGGGTCGAAGAACAGACAAATATTTTAGCGAGGCCCCAAAAATTTAGAATAAAACCTAACGTTATCAAAAACTGCTAACATAGAGGCAAGAGCATTTAAAATTTCCAGTAATTCTAGATGAGAAGAAATCATCTTTGGAATAATAGATAACGGTCTGTGTTACAAATGAAAAAATGTTCATCATTTTCTTTTAAATGTACACTTTTAATGATACACTTTGTAAGAAGAATTATTTCATCGGGGTTTTATTAAAATTATATTCATCCTTGCTATGATAGTTTATTTTACTTTCTCGTATTTCTTTCTTTATTGCATTTTTTGAAAATAAAAAGGCGTAAAAATACTAAAATTTGTAAAATAAAACAATTGGGAAGCCAAGCCTCCCGAACCTCCTGGCTGCTATGGCCCTGATAAACTTTGTTCCGGAATAAGAACTCTGGGGAACTTTTTACATTAAGGTATGAATTACAATTCTAAATTAGTGTACAAGATGGATTTATGAAAAATGTCTCTATTTAATCAGCCTTGCTGAAAATATTTATTACATACACGTAAGCTTGTTTAACTTTAAGCTATGGTTAGAGACTCCGGTTCGAATCGAACTTATTCCGCAAAAAGAATTGGTCAGACTGAAGATTATACATATTGCGATAGATGTTCATATCATATAACATGATTTATAGCAGTACGTTTTCGAAAGAAATATATATTGAAAGCACCAAATGCATACCTGGAGCCTCTAGTGAGCATCCTCTTTTTCAATATATCAATATATTGGACACAGATCTTTTTTTTCTGATAGGGGAAATATGAATTAATATCCTAGATAGGAAATAGATAATGAAGAGAAGAATAAAAAAGTAACAAAAAATGAATGTAATATTTGTTTTTAAGACGAAAAATAAAGGGATATGATGGAGGAAAGTAATATGAATGAAAATGAAGGAAATTCGAAAGAACTGAGAAAACGTATATACACGAGACTTTAAGCAAAAATAATTGATAAGAAAGATAAGAAAAAGAGAATGGATTGTAAAGAGATGGAAATAAATATAAAGTGAATAGGAAGAGAAGGAGAACGAGACGAGAAAATGAAAACAAAACGAAAATATATAAAAAGGGAGACAATCGAAAATGAATGACATTAGATTGGTAAAAAAAGAAAGGAATTATAAAGAGAAAAATACTAGAGAAAGGAATGTGAAATCAATAAAGTTGGAAAGAATGTGAAGAAATGTGAAATAGTGACGATAAAAGAAGAAAGGAATAAGATAAGTAGATCAGCGTAAAGGAAGGAAAAAAGAAAGGGAAAGGAAAATTAAAATAAAAAAAGAACGATAAAGTGAAAAGAAGTAAAAGAGGAAAAATATTTAATAGAAAATGAAAGGAAATATAGACTTAAAAAAAACAGCAAAATAGGGATAGAAAAGGTAATATAGGAATGGAAGAGAATAGAAGACAAAAATAATGCTAAATAAAAGGAAACAGAAAGGCAAAAAGAAGGGAAGAGTAAGAGGAAAGGATCAGCAAGTCAGAGACAGAGTGAGATGTAAACTGAAATGAAAAGATATGGAGAAGAGAAGAAAAATAGTATAGAATAGAGAAAATATTAGAAACCAAAATATGATTTCAATATAATCCGAAAAGAAGAGAACATTAAAATAATGAATATATATATATAAAAGATTAGAATATCCTATTGAAGACATAAAAAAGACTTTGAAATTCTATGATGTAAAGTTATTATTAATATTACATTAGAGCCAGTGACATTTTTGTTATTATTGTCAATACACCAAAAGAAAAGTACTCATCGTTTATAGAAAACGCAGAACGCTCTGTGGAATTAATTCCAGCATCTCCCATTCCGAGCATTCGGATAGTATGACTGAATATGGTGATGAGTCAAAACAGACAGAAATTTAGATCCACCCTGGCAGAACATATCACAATCCCGATTGGGAAATATTGAAATTTCGTTAACAGATAGCATTCTCAAACTAAATTATAATATAGACCCACTAGAAGATGACTCGTTTATGGGGGCAGCTTTAACACTAGTAATAGCAAACATATAGAATGAATATACATGGAAATGGCTTTACAAATGGCAACATCAATGCTAATCGTGTGAATGATATTACTTAGATGACACTTTCAAGTTCAAACATCAACAAACAGCTTTAGGAATACATCTGGACCATATGAACACACTAAAAACTTCTATCCAAATCACAATGGAAGACAAAACAAAAAATGATAAACGCCCCTACATATACTAATAACTCGCACAGGGAATGTAATCATGATATCTGGACAACTAACCTTCACCAAACCTTTATAAGTTAATTTAAATCAAACTATGAATGAATCATTCAGAAATAGATGCTATGATGCCTACAATAACCCGTAAATATTAAAAGTGGTGACTAAAAATATACCAACAGCAAATGCTCAGAGTCTAACATAATTTTCAGATTAACAATTTTCCTGCAAACAAGACATCCCAACACAAGTTATGTATGACCTAACATTAAATAGATAACAGTAGATTAAATAAACACTTCCATTCAAAATTCTCTGGTTATCCAGACACGCAGACACCACGAGTAGGCTCTTGGACACAACTTCGTAAACGTTTTCATAACAGCAAAATAAAGAAGGATATGTAAAATGAAAATCCAAATGAAAATTGTAAATAAGAACAGAGAAAAAAGTAGCACCCGATATATAACTAAAACAACATCTCGAGAATTTTCCGATATAACCATTACTGTTACATGAAAGTTAAAACTAAGATCATTAAACTGAATAGTTGGTCGACGAATACAAAATTAGAAATATACATGAATTTTGTGTTGTCTGTATATACAGAAGCTAATGAATAATTCTTAAACATGCATTCTTAATAAGAAACCAGGTAAAATTATGTCTCAGGAATAATTAACTTTTAAATAGTCAAAATTAAAATTTGTTAACACATATATGTGCGTGTGTGTGTAACACATCAGAATGAGCAAAGTCATTGCAAATATAAAAAATTACAAATAAATTCCCAATACATATCAACGAATGATGAAGACAACCAAAGAAAGAAAAGAAAATATCCTTGGTAAATGTTGGCAAGAGAACTGTGAAAATGATACACCAATGGCATCATAATCCCTATACACATTGTTTTATGGTTGAGCTGTAACATTTTCCTTGTCTCTCTATTCACGCTATTATAGACAAGGACGAAAAAATGTGGCAAATTACTAAAAAATAAATAATAAAATCATGAAATAGACGTGGATACCGAATTGTTGGCATCGTTTTCAAGAACTGCACTTACTTGGATTCCCATTCTCATTGGTTCAATAATGTAAAAAAAGAACGAATGAAATGAAACGCGCTCATGTGCATTAGCAGACAAAAACTCCACTTTTGCCAGTGTTATGTTATTGTTTAAAAATATTACCTCCAAGTTGTGTAATTTTTTCCGGATTTTAATTACCTTCGAACGATTTAAAATTAATGAATGCTACCACGGGATTAATTTCAATTTCCATCCGATTTTGGATTTTGAAGGAAAAGGTTAGGAACAAATAATGAAATTATCGCTGGGGCATTTCATTATCTGACGAAATGCAAGGATACGAAATCCATCCTAGAAAAAAAAAAGTATTTTGTTAAATTAACAAAAGAATATCACTCTTCACTTTTTTTTTTATCGAAGTTTTCTCGAGTTTAATTTTTACTTTAAGGACAATTAGGATTTGGGATATTTCACAAGGACAAAAATTACACGCATTTCTTGACATTTATTAAATTAGCGTCACCTGGCACATGTACGGATGCGTTGAAATGAGACGCTATACTGATTTTGTCGGATTCAGGCAGGCAGTGAACAACTGCGTATCAAATTAGTATTCGGATCAATGCTTTTTCTGCTGCTTAATCACCAGCCTGTTGTGCAGTTTGTGAATAGGTAAAACAGATGCGAGGTAAATCAAAATGAATCATATCAGACCAAACATTTTTGATAGGGTGCATTGCCACAGACAGTATGGGAGACAATTGAGATTGTTCTTACATTTTCCAACGGCAAGATATTTATTCTAACATACCCATAGTTTTCTACGTCTTTTCAGAAAATTCACACATCTCTTGAAATTAAAAGTTAAAATATAACAATTTTCTATTGCTTTTTATTTATGTATGCTATTCTTAACATCATTTAAATATCTAATATCAGCATATATATATATATATATATATATATATATATATATATATATATATATATATGAGAAAAATTGTTTTAGAGTTATGCACTACTCGGGGTTACATACCAAACGCAATCTTCAGGTGCTGAGTGTTCACTGACTGTCAACTCTCTCCATTTCAGAAGAGTCCCGTATCGTATCTAAACATCAATCCTACTATTTGTTTTGCTGTCAAGTGCTGGCGGCCACATTTCGTAAAAATGCGATAAATTCTTCGGTTTACCTTTAGTTTCTTCTGGCAAACACATGTGATTTTAGTCATGAGAAATTATGATTTATTGAGCGACGTCAGAAATTGGTTTATCATATAATGGAATTTTGCAAATAATTGTTCTTTTTAAAAATTCGTCATTGAGAGACGTCACTCAAATTGTGTTCACCTCAAAATTGTCATCTATGCAGACTTGAAAAAGCCGTTGGAATATAATCTCATAATATCTGTATAATGGTTTCCCCAAATCACTAACATCTAAAATATTTAAATGAAATGATAAGAAAGTAACAGTTCAAAGCTCGTCGCAAAATCTTGCTTCCCGTCAGTTTTCCATCAATCTCTGTTCAAAAGCATTTTCTGCCTTTTCTTGTTGAGCAGCTGTGTTCAGCCCCGCCTAGTTAATTCAGGGTAGACCGCGTGACAATCTTCAAAGTTTGTTAAATTCACTTACTGCCAATACTGCTACATTTCCGACCAAACCGTGATCTTTTCCCCAGTTACAGTACCCTTCAAATATTGGTAATATGTTTAAGGATAATTACGCAAAATTAAAACTAAACAAAATCAAAATATTCAATATAACCAGATTCAATATACCCAAATTCAATATATCCAGATTCAATATAACCAGATTTAATATACCTAAATTCAATACAGTCAGATTCAATATACCCAGATTCAATACACCCAAATGTATTATATTTACATTCAAAATATCAAGATTCAATGTACCCAGATTCAATATACCCAAATTCAATATACACAGATTCAATATACCCAAATTCAATATACACAGATTCAATATGACCAAATTCAATATACACCAATTTAATATATCCAGATTCAATATACCCAAATTCAATATACCCAAATTTAATATAACTAAATAAAATCGAAAGTTTCAATATGCACAAATATGTAGAAATGTTTACTGATATTTCAACAGCTCAAAAAAAAATTATTAATTATTCTGATTTCACGTACATGGCATTAAGCAATCTCCACTCTGCAGAAAGAGTTATCAGTCATATATTTAATGTTACAATACTTAGCGTAAGGAACAAACGCCAATAGATAAAAGGATGATTAATAATGAAACATTCTGAATACGTTTCAATTTACTAACGTTTAAAAAAATAAATAACGCTTAAGAGTAAATAAACCGATAGGAATAACTAATCACATACACGCATCAATATGTACACTGATGCTAAAGTCTTTATCGACCATACACAGATTCGCATTGAACATCCTTAAAAATGACACTGGTAATATGTTTTTTTAATCGCCAATATACTTTGAAAGCGATGTGCCTTTTTATTTTGTATTTGATATTGTCTGGTATTAAACTCACACTCTTTGGGTCCTGTCACTTGATCTAAGCAACGCCTTTATCCACTGCGTCGCGTGTCCTTAAGTTCAATACCTGGTTAATGCAGTGGGGATCTTGGAGAGGTGTATTAACAGGAGATAGCTGATAACTGACATCCATTAGACATGGCACGTTGAACTAGAACAGTCTACCCCAGCGAGCGAATTAAAGGGTTTCTTTCGATATTCCAACTACCTGAAGAAGGCCGTAGATTACAACAGCCGAAACGTTGTGATAGATATCGCAACAAATTTAAATAGTGTATTGTACTTATATATAAGACAATCCTTAAGATGCCTGTCAATTTAATGTCTCTAAATTATAAACATTTTTGTCACAATTGTGTCATACATATAAAGAATTTATTAAAACAAGGATCTCCTTGATAAGAATGGACTGAATGGTATTCACAATACCATTCATTGCAAATACTCACACCAAATGTTACGTTCTGTATATAGAGAGTGCCATGAACAACAGAATGAAAGCTGTAGAAAAAAAATACGTGAACAGATTTAGAGAAAATGATAACTAAATGGACATTTATATTTAGCATCATAAACAGACAGTTGAAATTTCTAGGGCTTATAATAAGAGAAAAGGGCTTGGAAGATATGATACTCACAGGCTCTATTGAAGGCAAAATAAACAGGAATTTAGCACTTAATCTACGTAACGAGCTTGTGTAGATGATTAGCAGAATAGGGATTAGGCGTTTATTTATTCTTTTTAATCTGATGCTCACCCAATATATTGTTCGAGGGTCTGTGAAGATAGAGAGTTTCAGAATAAGAGACACAGCTTATGCGGATATCTGTGGAAGATAACAGATAATCCTAGATTTGAACAGGTTCATATTGTAGTGATCCGGGAAGCAATCTCTTAGTAGTTGGTTCTAGAAGATAGTGATTCGTTGGAAGAACATACTAGAGTAGAACTGCATTCTTACCAAAGGAATACGAAGTTAGTGACGGTGGTTCGCTGTAATAGACGATGCATGGTGGATCTTAAGGAAACTAGAACTAAAGAGTGTCGATCATGTGAAAATTCTCCATGGAATTAGTCGACATAATAAAAAACAAAATTTATTAAGATCTATAAAGGGAAGGAATATTTGGAGAGGTATGATCACTAACATCCTGAAGGGATGAAACACAGAACATATTTGGTATGAAGTCGAATTCATTTGTTTATTTTATGCTTAAGTGAGTGTCTATGCAGCGACATCAATTGTAGTTTGATTTGAAAGTTGTTGTTTTTTTTTTCAAATGCGATATAATCTACGATCTTTAATTGGAACTTTAAAGAACATAAAAGGGCTCAGACCACCTAACAAAAACAAACAAATCAAAAACAACTTCCTTCCCGCTAATTTCTATATTTCAATATTCCAAAGCATTTCCTTACCTTTCGTTGTTGACCTGGAGAGTAAAAAGCCGTCCTATTTAATTCAGGTTAGATAGCCTAACACTCTTCAAACGTTGCCAAAGGCTGTTTATGGTCTGGCTGCCTTTCATCTAACTTAACTATGATTTTTACCTGTACACGTGAAAAGTTGGTAATAGGGGAAACTTCCCTTTTAGATGAGGATACAACAGATAAATTATAAGTAAATAGAAAATATGTATGATTCCATATACCTACATATTCAAATATCTATTTCTGAGATACGGTATTGTAACTATTTGTATTATTTACATTGTTCTGAATGAGGTCCTCAACTTTAATGCTGTATTGAGTACTCCCGTGAGAAAAAAAATAGTTCGTTCGGAAATTCCAATATCACCTGAAGATGACCGGGGCGTACAATGGCCGAAATGTCGTGAATATGTCAATAAAGATGAGAACCACAGTCCGAACAATGTAAATATTGCAAATATATTCAAACATGTGTACTGATAAATTAATTTCAATTACTATAATTCACACTCTATTAAGGAGACTAAGCTGTCCAGTAAATTTAATAACTTCACGAGATATAGAGTTACATTTTGCATTGAAATTAACAATGATACCCGAGGTTGTGCGTACTACATATATTTCCTTTACTTCACAGAGCGACGTTAATGTTGCTTTGTTTCCAAAGTGTATACATGACCTTGTGGGTGATGGGATATTTTCAACCCAACAATCCCTTTGCTACAGACGAAACGTTGCACGCCTCTTGCTACTCTGTTGCTATTTGTTCGGAAAATCTTTACACGAGCTACATTCCTTAGTTTCACCAATTCGAAACTTCGCATATAAAAGCCAATATACCACTTACGCTATAGCGAACTACTTTCATTTCCTTCGTATTCTACTGGTTAGAAGTAAGTTCCACTTCAGAAGCTGCATCCCACGAACAGCTACTTCGTGGAACTGACTCGGAAGGATGCTTCCACAATCATTACAATGTTACAATGTCCAAATCTAGGTTTAACATTTATTCTTCCTACATATCCTCATAAACTACACCGGTTACGCCTTATTCTTAACACTGACACAACAAACTCTCTACCCCGAATGGCTTTAGGTTCTTTTAAATGCTAAACATTAGTAAAAACCATGCCATGATGACAAAATAGTACGGGTGATATTGACGCTGGGTTTTCTCCTATACACATATTCTGTTATTATTTTATTTTATATGAAATCACCGTATTCATATTTTGGGAGCGATAAACGTGGAACATATACATTTTTTCTTTGCTTTTTCTCGATGAAATCAAACAGACTCTTGTCCCTGATCCAGATTAAAACGGTATAATCCATTATATATGAGATATTGTCGGTTCAACAATATAGTGCTTCAACAATATCGAACAATCTCAAGAAAATTACCAAGGTGAAGTGTGAAAACCTTACACCGAAACCGCTAAAATAAAATTCACTAAAGTTTAAATTCTAGAGAGGTTAATTTGTTATAGTGAACTTTCTGAATCTGTCTTTGATTATTATCCTCTCTCTCTGTCCGTAGTAATAACTCTCTCTCTCTCTCTCTCTCTGACAAGCTAAACGGAATAAGGCGAAAGCCCATGGTTTAAAAAGTATTGATACTCAGCAAGGATGCCGTGTGCATGGTAAAAATAATGATGCACATGAAGTCAATTTACTCGTGATTCCAAATTGTGCGGAAAAGACACACGACATCAGTTGGAACAACAAATCTCGATCAAGTCGTACTAGCCTGGAAAGCGTCATGCAAATGGATTTTATCCGAACTGCAGAAAAAGTATGACAAATCCAGGTCACACAAACCCCCATTTTCAGTGAAATCAGTAATGATCAAACGGATCAAAACCAATTCTATAACATTACAAAAACAGAACTAACATTTTCCACGAATGAATAAGACGTTGAATATTATATAAAATAAAAAAAACGAGAAAAATATATATATATATATATATATATATATATACATATATATATACAGAGAGAGAAAACAAAAAAAATACAGAAAGAGAGAGAAAGATAAAAATGTGTATTTAATTTCAGTCGACTGAACCAAGCTAAGCGTTTTTCCTTATATAGGATAAACCCCAGATATTTTGTTGATACTGTTTGTTTAAAATTGTTTCATGTACAATTAAAAATTTTGTTGTATGCTTAAAGAGGGTACAAATAGAAAAATGTAGTACTCGAGTGAAGGCACAGCCACACGCGCGTAGATGAAAGAAGATAGGTTTATAGTAAAAGAAACTAAAAGACAGGAAACCGAATGGCTGGCTAGTTATTTCCTAAGCAAAACCTCCAGGTATATTCTATGCTCACTATATATAGCTGCTGATATGGTCAGTCTAAATAGGTGATAGAGAGTGTGGGGCATTCCATTACAACACCTCCCCCTGAGCTAATTTTCTCCAGAATATCTTTTTTGTGGGGTCAGGACATAATTGTTTGACGTTTTTTCCTCTTCCTAGTAATTTTCCGTCACACCATTTTTTGTGCTGATGACATTTGGGGCATTAGCGGTGTTCGGGTTCTGACACTTCTTGAATTGGCGGGCTTGGAGATACTTACATCGGTATTGTTGTGATATGCAAAATGGTATTTCGAATGCAATAGCCTGTCAAACACTGACCGAAACACACGCGAACATCAGTTCGGCTGGTGATGCTCCGAAATCTATGTTCTAATTGGGAGTAACTCTGTCAACCGCCAAAAACTTTTGTATCCTCCTCTAATCGATGTCCATGTCATGATTCTTTCTTAGAGCTCTTTAAATGTATCTCCGGATCTTTCTACTTGTCCATTTGATCTAGGATGGTAAGCAGAGGTCGTAATGTGGTCTCTGGACAAAGATGTGCAAAACTTCTGAAATTCTCTGCTGGTAAATAGTGTCCCGTGGTCATTAACTAAAGTTTTTGGTACACCGAAACGGCTCAAAAGCTCGTTCAGTACATTTATATTATTTACGGATGCCGGGCATCTACACTTGAATATTTCCAGACACTTGGAGAATCTGTCCACTTTTATAATGTAGTAGTAACCATTGAGAGGTCCAGCGAGGTCAATATGTAACTCCGTCCTTGGGACATCAGTTGACAACCTCTACACCCTTTTACCATTTTTCAATATCCTAGTCCAATACGTATTAATAATTCCTTCAGGATTTTCTTTTGCAGTGTATACGACATTACCGCTATCTGCGTATAATAGCATTTGCTCTCCGATTGAGAAAGGTGATATTTTAGATCCTTTTTTTAGCCATAGCTGTTTCTTCAGTTTTTAAAAATGAATTCGTCCTTCTCAGCGGCTTTTTTTTTATATCTTCTAGAGTCCCAGATAGCTCCCGAATAGTATTTCATACTAATACTGATAATTCTTTTTCATCCCATAAAGTAGATATCAACGTCTCTTCTAACGGTTCTGCAAATTTTGTAATCAATCAAGACAAACCGTCGGCGTGCTTAGCTTTTTAGAGGGCAGGAATTCATCTTAAAGTCGTAGTACAATAATTTTATTCGCCAGCGCTGTAACCTATTAGCAGTGTGTCTGAGTATACACTTTATTTATCCAAAAATTGTTAACAACCGTCTTTCATTCGACTGTAAGGCAAATTTCCTTCCATAGATGAACAAAGGCAAAATTTTAACCGAATAAATTATGGACAGGCTTTCTTTCTTGATCTGGCTACAACATATTTTTGAAAGAAGCAGAGTTTTGGAAGCATGGGCTTTGTAGTCCATCTTCAAACTTGTGGAGAATTACCGCTCTGATTCCATAGTTACTAGCGTCAGATGATACAATTATTTCTTTTTAAGGTCAAAATGTGCGAAAGATAAATCTGATAACAGCCAGCTTTTTATTTGGAAAGCATCTTCGCATTCTTTTGACCAATTCCATTTTTCATCCTTTTTCAATAAGTCATTCAGTGGGCCTCAAAGATCACTCATTTTGGGAATTTAGATACTGCAATAGTTTGCCAAGGATAAAAACGTCTGAGAATTAGTGACGTTGTTTGGTGGTGACATATTTCTAAGAGCTTTGACACTTTCTGGGTCCGGTTTTCTTCTGTTCTCCTCAAATATTTGCACCAAATATTTGATCTGTTTCATGAAGTACTGGCGCTTATATGAACTTAGCTTGAAACCATATTGTCACTCTCCTGGAACACTGTCTTGATATTTTTTTGTATTGTTTGTTGTTTCCACTCTTTAGTGTATTTGCTGGAACAAACTGGCAGCCAGCTTTAACACAAACAGGAGACGATTTAGCTTGTAGAGTCCCTCATGTGTATTAAATGCTACTAACTTCGATCACCCTTCGTCTACTTTCACTTGTAGATATGCGTGAGAATAAATTCGCTATTATTTAGCTTAGAAAACATATCTTCCGGTGAAGGTAAAGTGTATGTGTTGTCTTTAAGGCAGTCATTTAATCCGGTTGAACAATGCATATACACAGATCTGTTTGTTTTTTCCTTATATACACTGTAAACGCAGCCAATCGTCCCAGTTCTTGATTTATTGAAACCAAAGCTGAAAACGTTACATTCTTTTTCGGCTTGAATACTGGTCTTATGTTGTCTTTAGGTTCAAACCTGACCTCGTTTTTCCTGAATTCTCCGAGACCTTCAGAAAACACGCAGGGCAATTAGTTTTTAAGATCAGAAATATTCATTTTCTTTTTTCTTCAGATTATTCCTTTGCTGACACGTCGGTTTTTTTACAAAGTTACGGGTAATTCGCATAAACCGGAAAGCACGATCCAATCTCTAACAAATAAATTCGTCGTACCAGGAAGAACATAGACTTTTGATTTGAAAGTCCTCTCCATAAATAATACAGTGCAGCTAAATTCACCCCCTGATGTTTAGCTTTTTACAATTTGATTTTTAGGTTTTTATAATCCACTCCTCTAGCTATTTTTTCGATACGCATTTATTTTCGTATTTTATTTTTTTCAACATTTTCAAATTTGTTCTTTGATAATTCAACATTTACTTTTTAAATTTTGCTTCTTTCTTTTCTGTTTATACCATCGGTGGGAGCTTCTGAGACCGACATAGCCACACTCGAAGCAAACCTTTTTCATAAAAAAACAAAACAATAAAAAAGTTCTTTTTTAATTGAAACTCTCCACAGTCATCGCACTGGAATTTTTTCGTCTTGTATTTTCTAAGTCTAAGTTGTTTTATAGATTTAACTCTAGAAATCATCTTTTCTTCGATCCACGTATTTTCTCTTTACATTTATCAGCTTCTGACATTTCCTCAGTACGCTACTGTAGCGTAATTTGAGGGTCTTGCTTCATAATTGTCAGAATCCTTGGACGAAGATTAAACCTATCGACTAAAAGGCCGCCTTTTTTAAACCTTTCACATTGGGAAATTACATTGCCTAGATAAGTCACAAAATCTCCAATTTATTATTTTACAATGTTTAAACATTTTTATAGAACATGCAACAAAC
Source organism: Acanthosepion pharaonis (assembly GCA_903632075.3). Classification (NCBI taxonomy): domain Eukaryota; kingdom Metazoa; phylum Mollusca; class Cephalopoda; order Sepiida; family Sepiidae; genus Acanthosepion; species Acanthosepion pharaonis. The sequence continues at coordinate 1,417,704 of CAHIKZ030000147.1, forward strand.
TGTCGAAAATTCCTGACAAAATCTTTGTCTCCTTGAACGAGATTTCGTCCATTTCTTTTTAGGCAAAATTTGGTCCGTGTATTTAATGTTCTCTCTGTACCTAATGTTTGGACTGACAACGTAAATTTCTCCTCCTCAGACCATTGTTCACTCCTTTTCGAAAAAGTAGTTTCGTATCTACGAAAATAGGTAGGGAATATTACTCCATTGTCCGAGTCATACTTGAATTGCAATAATGAATTCGTTATTCCTTCAGGGGAAAATAATATATAGCCCTGTTTTTCTGTTGTTTTAAATGTTACAGTTTGGAACAATAGCTTAGTGGCTTCCGGTTTTTGTTTTCGTAATTGCATCAGTTCATTTTGAAAAATCTGTGATTTTTCACATTTTCTTCCTGCTGTAAAAATTCTCGCTCTAATTGTTGTTGTTGCTGCTGTTGTAACCGCAAACTATCGTGCAATAATTTAGACAATTCAACCAGTTTTTCCATTTTTCTGTGTAATCTCAATCAGTATGTTCAACGTAAGTTGTTCAGATCTGTAGTTACCACTGTTGTACGTTTTCCAGACAATGTTTTCCGGGTTTCCACGCGTGAGTTTGAACTGAATCCGGCGTCGCCACTGTTGTATCCTTAACGAGATTACAAAAAGACAAAGGTTGCACTCAAATGAAGGCACAACAACACGGGTGTAGGTGAAAGAAGAGAGGTTTATTGTAAACTAGAATACATTACTGAAAGACAGGGAACTGTCTGGCAGGTTAGTAATTCCCGAAGCACTCTCCCCGCGGAATAGTGAATTTCCAAGCGTAGCAGATGTGGCACAAGGCCGAAAGTATGGGGCACCCAGTGATGATCAAACTCACTCGTAATTGTTCTAGCGAGACAAGCTTGCTAAACATTACACCACCTCGAGGTGCCCCTCCCCGGGGAATAGTTATTTGCTCACTGTATGTAGCTACTGATATAGTCAATCCACACAGCGATAGGGAGTGTGGGACATTTCATTACAACAAATTTCATTACGTTTTTCATTGGTGTTTTTGAGATTTTTTCTATTGGTTGTCCTTTGCACATGATCTTGACTCTTCCAGAGAAATCCAATATTATAGTGAAAACCATTCAATTGACCCCTTTATTTTTTTGTTTAATTGCTTTGTTTTTTACTTATGCTTTAATATATATATATATATATATATATATATATATATATATATATATATATATATATATATATATATATATATATATAACTTTTATTATTTGCCTTTAATCGTCTATTTGTTTACTGTTTAAATCTGTTCTAATCGCGTTCCAGTTTCCCCTCCTCATTCGCGTTTTCTGCAATTGTTCCTAAATTATTTGCCAACGCCCGCCTTTTGGTGAAGCATTCGCCGAAAGGTTTCCTTTAAGGGATAATATCGTTTTCTTTATTTAAATCTACTTTATTTTTTTGTTGGTTTAAGTCTGTATCTGTGTACATATATTTACACACACACTTATATGTACGTAGATAAAATTTGTATCATAGATTTTGGCATTCATAAAGGATGCACATTTCTGCATATAGATGATATGCAATTATATACATGTGTATGTATATACGTAAGATAATAATGATAATTCTTCCTGATCAAATTTATCTGATTATAAATCCATATAAATATGTTCTTGATTTTCTAATCAACTTAATCTTAAATAATTGCACTAAATTATTTGAAGGATCTGTTGTCTAATCAATATAACGATCGCCAAAGCCCGTAGGATTCAGTGCTATGACTGACATTAAATTGACTTTAGCTTTATCGTAACATTTTGTAGTCAATTTCACTTCATTTACAAATCTCCCAAATGTTTAGAAAAATCATATTAATTTCTACTTGTTCTTTAGCTCATTTATTAATATCTAATAAATAATAGAACCATTCACTATTAATCGGTTGAAAAGATGTATCCGTTACGTTGTTATGGATCATCGAGAAAAAGAAGAAAAAAAAGGAAATAAAGAAACAGAAAAAAGTGGACGATCACATTCTCGTGAGATTAATATAGCGTCAGTGAAGTGGGAAAAAAAACTTACATCAATATTTATATTTGTACACTCTTACATTTTTAAATATTTAATTGCATTCATATTTACGATTTTTATTGCAATATTTTTCTAAATTTTTGAACTTAAATATTTAACAATGCAATAGGATTAAATTTTTACATTAATTAATATTGAACCGAAAATTCAAATAGATAAAAAATAACTACTTATGTTTTTATTTTCATTGTTAATATATTACAAATCATTCATCTTATTTTACCTAACGTGTTATTTCTTATATTTCGGGATCATAACTCACCATAATTTCCTGTCTTTTTTATGCTAAATAGTATTTCGTCATATCTCATCGATTTCCGTATGTCGTTTCCCTTCCGTCACCGTTTCTACACTTCTCCAGGCAATGTTTATAAGAAATGTTTATAGAATTTAATTGTATAAATATTTCTTCCTCATGATTCCCAGCTACGTCTATTTCTGGTTTTGTCTATTTACTTGAACTTCATATTTCGAAATATCTTAGTTAATCGCAAGTCTTCGCCATGGTATTTTCAGATTTCATCGCTAGAACCAATTCTCCCTCGTTTTAAGGTATTACGTTAAAAATCGATGGCTTGTACGCTGTTATGAAGAGTATAAAATATATATATACCTATATTTTTTTCTTATTATCACCTACGTATTCTTGCCATACCGCTGTTCTTTTCGTCTTACCCGAAGTTACTACATTACTCAGATATTTAAATTTCCGTAGCTGATTGACTTCACCGTCCGAAGTTCGGAGCTCATTTAATTCATTTATTTTGCTGACATCTATACAAACTGTCTTTTGACTGTTCAGAGTTAAATATTTCTTGACGCTTTTTCATTAAATTTTCTATGCAGTTGTGCTTCTGTTTGTCATCATCATAATTACATTGGCGCATCACATATTGTTTATACTGTGTCAGCAAAAAATCCGGATAGGCCTTCTAATTCACTTAGAATTATCCAAATGTGTATGTGAAATATATCCGCTGAGAAACGCTTATTTTTTATTACATTTTTGCTTCCCTTTCTGTTTTTAGCCCTTCAATAATCTCATTCGTTAGCCTCGGACAAACCGTTTCTTTGCAAGGAAGTTTACGTATTAGTCGAATATATTTACTGTGTAAATAAACCTCTTTTTATCATTATTTCAAGTAATTTTTCATGTATTAATCTTGAAAATGTATTTCCGTTTTCTATGAATACATATTTGCTTTTGCATGTGTATTTTTAGCTCTGATAGTATTATGATTATAAATGTATCATTTCTTGTTCCAGTTCCACACTTTATTTGCAATTATGTCCTCTCTAACCTCTACTCATTAGAATGGTAATCCCAACTTTATCTGTGTGCATCATCAAATTAATTGCTTGTGAACTAATTTTGACTCTCATTGTGGAAATAACGATAACAAAATCGGGAAAATTTGCTGTTGCTCATAAGATTATTTAAGACAAATTGAGGGTTGGTATGGTATTTTTTGTTTTACGGTATATATCAGCCTCAATCGGTTATTTAATGCTGACAAGAGTTTTAGGATAGTTTCGTATGAATAGAATATATATTCTTTGTGACAAATCAGTTTATAGACCAAGATTCATTGATTTATTTTTGTAAAAAGTGTTTGGTCGAGATTCAAATGAATTGCTGGTAATATTTGTTTTAAAAAATTATTTTGCTAATTTACTTTTTTTCAAAAAAATGTATTTCTGGTAATATTTAAAAAAAATGTATTGCTGTTAATTTTTTTCTTCAAAAATGGATTGCTCGTATTTTTATTATAAAAACATTTTGTCTCTTTCATAGAGTTTGGACCCAAGTTTGGGGGTTAAATATTTAACCATAGCTGAGACACTATCAGGTCTTACCACCCGTATCAGGGTGTACACCAGCAATTAATAGGTGGGTCCGCGCTCCTCAAAATCTCTTGATCAGAGACATTGCTGTCTGACGTAGTTTATCGACATACAAGAAAGAAAGGCTGAAAATATGTGTGTTATTTTAAGTGGAAATGCAATTTAGAATAATCATCATCATGAAAAATAAATACAAATCAAACCGACCGATGATGTTTGTGTTCGTTGCAAACAAACGACCGTAGAAATTGCATTGGTTTAATATTTAAAAGAAAAATATATTGACACTACCATCCAATGTTCATTGACGTAAAGATACTACGGCCTTATTAATATTTCTTACGTTCTTTTGGAAAATTTCTGACCACACTTTACTTCAACAGTATATTAGGAAACGAGACGACTACTATCAAATTTTTAGCCTGGATTTTAGAGATTGCATGATAGACATAACTCCATCATTCTTGATAGACCAACAGTCTGAAGACATCGTCGACAAAGTTACAATAGGCAAACAATGAATTATCTATTCAATCAAGTGAAATATTTTCTTTGCTTGAAAAATTGTAATCAGATTATTTCATATTTTAACGCATACGGAAACAATAAAAATACACAAACCGTCAGACATATATTTACTATTCTTAGAAATAATAATGTTGAAAGAATAATAATTACGATACTTTTGTGTCTGTGTGTGTGTGTGTTTTTTTTTTTTTTTTTTCAGGCTAACAGATCTTATACCAAAAGAACCTAACTCGTTATCTTGTCCTATTATATTTAGTAAATCAAGAAAAGTTCATGTAACTTATCTGGTTAACCGGTACAAGAGTTTGGCGTAAAAATGCACATTATAGCCAGATGTTTATTAAATCAGACCTTTATTTATTTAAACAACATCTGAGTGTTAGAAAACCTATTTTTTGTAAACATGGACATGAAAAAATATATGTAAAATACAAAAAGGCTATTCGGGGATTATAAAATTGCTATAAATATTGTTAATTTACTTTTTTGAAGCGCTAAGCTTTTTCATAAAAGCAAGTTATGTGTCACATACAAATAATGACAAAAGAGAGTGTTTTTTAATAACTTGTTTTACCCCTAAAATAATCCATTTTTATTACATCTTAATAGGATGCATTTGCATTCTATAATCTTCATCAATCATTTTACCTGTTAATGCAAGATTTTTCTTTTGCAACACTTACAGATATATTTGCTGATTGAATATGATTTTCTATTAATATACCCGCGTGTTACTCTCGCTCGATCAATTACGACTGAGTAGGGAGTTCTGCCCTCACTGCGTGCTCCATAATTTCGGTCTTGTGCCACATCTTAGGTACTATTAGAAAATCACCATATACAAGCGTGTTCCTTCTTGCGAATACCTCATAAATAATGGAATAATCTGTTTTCATCGCAGGGAAAGTAAAAGGAGTACGTATAGAGAAAAAAAACGTCGTAATGATGACGTCATGCCATTGTGGGGCATCCTCATTTTTTTGTCTTTCTCTGTCGTTTTTATCTTTTCCCGTTGAAGTCATCGCTGATACAGGCGAAAATCGACCCTGAGACCTGGGAAACCGTTACTGCAAAACGGCCTTCCTGTCGTATGTATATCAGAGGGTGGACCGAGACTTTCGAGTCCAACCGTCAATTTGAAGAGGATTTATGACGTTCTGTCAGGATGGCCCGAATCTCCCAGCGGCAGCCACCATCCACACGCCCCTGTGAGTCTTGTTCACAACTCTTCAGAAGTAGGATGACCCATCATAACCAACAGAGAGGAGAATGGGAATAAGGCGAGAGAATGACTATCCCGATGATCGAATGTGAGAGGGTAATGACGACTACGACTTATTTGTTGCCTGTATTTCTTTCTCTATGGATTAAAATAGTGTCCTTAATTATTATCTGCGAAACGATCTTCTAGTAACAATAGGATTTTAGTGAGTAAGGAATCAAACAAGTTACATGATTATTTTAAATATTTCAGCTAAAGTTGTATCAAAATGACCAACAATATCTATTTAAAATTACAACGCTGAATAAGAGCTGAGCGATTGAGGGAAATTCAAATTCGATTAGCATTCATCATTATAAATTAAATTAGGTTAACGTCATTTTATATATATATATATATATATATATATATATATATATATATATATATATATAATTTTAAGGTGTGCTCTATTTATGGGATAAAGTGCGCAATATCAGAAATAGAGCGTATGTAAATTTAATTTAAAAGTAAACATTGAAGTCAACATTCAGAGGCGACGGACTGTTTCATGCTAGATGCAATCGTCAGGCCGCCTGACCATGAAACAGTCTTTCGCTTCTGATTGTTGACTTCAAGGTTCACTTATATATATATATATATGTGTGTGTGTGTGTGTATTTATAGAGCAGTACTTATAATCCTGGCCAAAGTTAAGAATCCGTTTATTCTCTAGCAGTAGTGGGATGAACTCTCCACTAATCTATAAAAGTGATACAAATGTAGAAATTTCGATTAGGATCGAAATCCTTAATTAGTTATGTTCACCAAGAAGAACTAAGCAATAATTTTACTACTTAGTGGTTTAACAACAGAAGTATATAACCTAGAGTATTTAACATTCAGTTCGGTGCATATTCAGTATTTTGTTCAGTTACTAATTTGCCATTTATCAGACTTTATAATATTGTTGGAGAACCGCATATTATCTGTTGTTATTGTGATAAGACAATTCTTACTGTATTAAATTTAATTTGAAAATCCGGCGAGACTAGTTATCCCCTGCATTTAACTTTGTGCCACATGATATGTGTATATTTATATATGCACTTCTACTTAGATATATATGTTAATTTTACTGTAATTTTCCTTCATTAAATTTATTACAAAGAAAATATCATAGGATGATACTTTTTTATCGTCTGCATGCAGATAGAAAATAATTTTAGCAGATATGCAAAAATAGAAAGGGTTGTAAGACAAGGGGTTATCGTCTCACCAGGTTTATTCAACCTATACAGCGATACGATTTTGAGAGAACTAGAACTCCAACCAGGATTCCTTATTGACGGCCAGAATCTTAACTACATAGATATGCAGATGGCACAGCGTTGATAGAAGACACAGAAAGAAAACTACACTATCTCCTACAGACGTTCCCGAAGAAATTGCGAGGCGAAAGGATTAAACATCAACTGCAAGAAGACAGAACACATGGTTGTTAGCCAAACGATAAGCCCAAAGGGCGAATTGCAAATTATAGATGCCAAAATTAAACAAGTGCGGAAATTTAAATATCTGGTAATTGTGTTAACACAGGACCGAAGTCTGGCACTGAGATCTATTACATATTTAAGCAGAACACTAAGAAATTAAAAAAAAGAAAAACTCATTTGGAAACAAGGAAGTACTAAACGGTTATGTGATATTTGTCCTCCTGTATGGCAATGAACTATTGACAATCTCCTCAAAGCTGAAGTAAATATGATTTTAAAGGATTCTATGGATTTCATCGTCCGAATATGTGAGAAAAAAAGTCTATAGAGAAAATGAAAGCTAAAAGGAAATATATATACCATCAGGAAGAAACATTTGAGATCTGTAGGGTAACTAATAAGGAAATAGGCTTTGGAAATTCGATACTCACAGAACAAATTGGAGGTAAAAAGGATAGAGGAAAACAACGCATAACACACTTAGTAGGCTTGTTTAAATGTGGGGTAGAACAGGGCGTACGAAAAACAACAGAAAGACAAAATTTATTTAGAGCTACAAGGGAAAGAAATGTTTGGAGAACCAGGAACGCCTACGTCCTGATTGGACATGTTGCAAAAATAACAGCAATAAAAACAAGATTATTATTATTATTATTGTGTCACAAAGTTTCGATATCACTCCGTTTCATTCCTCAGATATATCTCAAAATCAATAAAATTCCGTTCGTGAATATCAAATGAAAGACTTAATCAGTCCAGAATATTCTGTTGTTTTTATTCATACCAATTTAACACCCATTCAACAATTATCAATCTTCCGAAGTTGTAAACATCGATTTGTGTATATAAGAGTAACATATCAGTTATAGGCACAGTAAATAAAATCGGTTTATGGAGTTTAAATTTCAACTGTGTTCGATGTGTTCACTGACACACGAAAAAACATTAATAAAACCTTCCTACAAGAAAGAGAGAATATACAAATATTTGCCATCTTAACAATATAAAATACACAGATGACACTGTAATGGAAGATACGGAATTGAAACTACAGAGCTTCCTAGATATTGTACCGAATGAAAGCGTAAAGAATGGACTAACCGTCAATTGTGAGAAGTAAAGCGAACGATGCAACCTACAACTAAGAAATATCAGCATCAAACATGTACAGGAAGTTAAATAATCTATGAAATCTTTTAGAAAACGATGGAAAATGCGCATTTGTTTAATGAAAGTTGCATTGGGAAAGTGAAACATAGGGATATGAAGATAACGTAAGAAACAAGTGAAAAGTCTGCTGAACTGATATGGAATATCAACCTTCTTTTAAGGCAGTAAATGCGAGGCAATCTTCTGACGGACTAAGATAAATTATTGTTAAACAGAAGGAGGCTAAGTGTTGCATGGAAAAAGCGCGAAAGTAACGAAAATGTTTGTAGGGAAACTGAAACAAAAAGAATACTCATGATCAAAAGCAGAATCTCTAGAAAGAGAAAATTCAAATTCCTTGGTCACATAATGAGGAAGGAGCATTTGGAGAATTTAACGCTCACATGGAATATCGACGAAAAGAGGGTCATGGGAAGGCAGTGATCCAGGTACCTGACAAACATTTGCGGTTGAATAAAGTAACGGGTTTGACAAAACCTTCTAAGGTCTACAAGAGATAGGATGCTATAGAGGACAATGATCGCCAATGTCCTGAAAGTACATGGCACGTTTAAGAAGTATGAATAGGTGTTAGTAAATTTTCCGGAGATAATTATTCCTGAATTCAAATCAGCTGAACTTGGCTCTAGAAAACCTGCTCCATAAAATTTACTAAACGAATCCACCGCAGGAGCGCTAATGATATTGATGTAATCACCGAATTTCCGAAGGAGAATGATGAGTCTAAGAAATTTTGGAAAGGAATCGATCTTATTTCTTATGAAATCGAACTGTATTCTCGGGGAGATGTAACATATTCCAGTACTTCGCGACTATTAGAATTGAACTCAACTTCTTGATCCTTGGACTTGTACGAAAGGAGATCAAATATAAGCTCTGGTACATTTCTGAATGCATTAGTCACGGAAAGAAGTTGGAAAAGTATAGAAAGTGCTACGTTGAAATAAATCCGAATAAATAAAATCAACGAACGATAATAACAATACATTGGTTTCGACATTCAGCCAAAAAATACATTTTCGACGTTGCCAGTTTCTATTCAAGCTGCGTTTTTTTTTTTTTTTTTTAAATTGCATTCTGTCTTATTTGACTTTTTTTTCTCTCCATTCGCATAATTCCCTATTTTCTCATACCTTTCTCCACCTTAGCAGACACGCAATAATCTCCGTTTTCTTCTCGTGAAAAAAAAATGACAAAAAACAGCGGTAATCAGAATGATATAAAATCATTACCTGAACTGAAGATTCTTTCCTAATGAACGTTTCTACTCGTCTACCCAATCCAATTATTAACTACAAAAACTGCCATCTAATGACGCTTTAGCTGCCACATTTGCAACCATTTTCTGCCAAATGTTCGTGTTATATTTTTCTTATCATTCCTATTTTCAGCTGTCTTCGTTTTGTATTGTATTAATCACTTTTATGTATTTTGCTTATTTTTCTCTGCATTCTGTTACTGTATTTCGTTTTCCACAGATCCAGTCCTTCATTTCCTGTGCAAGTGTTTTTTTTAAACCATATACTGCGTTTTAAGTTGAATTTAAACTTTGCCCATCCTGTCACTGTTTTTTTATATACTTTTTACTTTAAAACATTGAGTTTTTTTCTCACAAAGATTGTCTTTTTTCCATAAGTTTTTATATTTTTTCTTCAATTTCTCATATAGCTTTATTTAATCGTTACATACTTGTAATCTTTTATTTATTTTTATGCTTTCTAATTTCTACTCTTCTTTGCATATATATATATATATATATATATATATATATATAATCCGTTTCTTCTGTCGTTATTTAAATGGTCGATGATTTAACTCTTTAACATGGACGAATAAGATCTTCCTTTTCGCTGTTTTGTATTTGTTCGGATAAAGTTTAATTTCTATAAATATCTGTAATTTAAAATAAGAAAATAACTTATTGAAAGTCTAATAATTTTGTAGTGTTTATTAGTTGATTGTTTTATTTTATTTTTTTCCAGGGACTATTTTAAAAATGCATCGTTTATATTGTACTTTCTTTCGTGAATAAAAGTTTAAATGTGTTAGTAATTTTCTCTTTTAATAAAAAGAATTGTTCACCCCGATCTAAGCAATAAAACAGCTAACATGCAATGGGTTACTGTGAAATATTATGCGAAGAAGAAAAGCATTGGTAAGAAACAAATTATTAAGGAGAGAGAACAATAAAAGAACAAGAATTAATAAAACGAAATGTAACGATTGATAGTGCATTTAAATTTTTGAAGATGTTGACTGAAAAGCAAGAGGCCAGAAGAGTCGCACAAGCGAGAAGTGTGATAGAATTAACTGTTAGAATGAGTTACATCTCGTCATTACAACTGTAAGATGATGAGACTTAGATGCCGATCAATATTGCGCTGAAAGGCGTAAAGTTGAGGAATCATGGAGGACACCTCTTTAGAATAATTACCATGAACATGTTTATAGAAATGTTACAGTGAAGGAACATAACGCCGATGAGAAAGAGAATGAAGCCGAGATGTCATGACAAGACCATTAATATTAGAGGTTTTTCTTTGGATTTTATCACGAATCCCTAATACATAACAGAAGCAATTTGATTCAGTTCGCAACATTATTTTTTTTTATTTCTCTTTTTTCCTTTTATTTATTTATGAAAATTCTTTGACTTTATTTTGTCTATCTCTTTCTTTCTTCCTTTCTTTCAATTTACATTTTTACTACTGATTCTTTGTTTTTCTTTACCAACAAATTTTTTTTTAAGTCATTCAACGTGATAAGGCGTTGGAGATCATGATTCTCCAAAATTTAATTTTCTTTATCATCTATGAAATCGTCATGAAATCATCATGGATATCATCAAAGGGTGTTGATGGATTTAACCGTTCTCTATTGATTTGTCAACATATTTGCTTTTGTGTATGTTGGCTTGGGATGTTGTTCCTGTTGTGTATGTTGGCTTGGGATGTTGTTCCTGTTGTGTATGTTGGCTTGGGATGTTGTTCCTGTTGTGTATGTTGGCTTGGGATGTTGTTGCTGTTGTGTATGTTGGCCGTAGATTGATATTTTGATAATATTCGATAGCGTAAATTACTTACCCTTTGGTAAGTGTGACATTTTTTAGATTAAAATTTTGGTCAAATTGGATTCTATGTATAATTACTGCATTTGTTAAATAGTTATGCATTGGGTACTGTTGTGTTCAAAGCTACTTTCTTTTAATATCTGTATGTTTCCCCCATTTTTTTTTTTTTGTTTTTAATCCAACTTCAGAATCGGCAACAATTCTTCTGGAAAAGTCTCATTGCTGCCATGATGCTTGTCTTCAGTTCATATTTGGGCTTACAACGAGTTTTGTTGGTCTCTCCCTTAAGTGCACGTCACATATAAGAATCAAGGGGTTTGCAGTCATGGGTGTTACCTACTAATATGTTAGGGTTGATGTGGCCACAGAAATTGTATGACAAATACGAATGGGTTCTTCTACTTGTATGCTATTGGGCAGAATCATGTTGCCAGAGAGTCACCCTCTTGACCCAAGTCAACACTACCTCTTCAAGGCTCAAGATGTAGGCTTCAGTGTTGAGTCTGAGGCCCTCATCAACGAATTCGGGATTCTTTTCCTATGCGAACGATCAGAGAGAGGGAGAGAGGGAGAGAGAGAGATTTACGAGCCGCAATACGTTCTTCCTCACCATTAGAGTCATCCAACTCTTTTCGAATCCTCTGTACTGTTCTCAAATTTACAACTAAACACTCTGAAATATTCGTATTGGAGTTTCCAGCGCGAATGGCAAGCACTACAGCACGCCGTTTTCGAATTTCGGTAGGATTTAATTGCTTCATTGTGCTCTTTTCGCACAGACGGTGCCGAACTGACGCTATTATGATGTGAAGTTTACAAAATCTAAAACAAAAAATGCGCTTGCGCGAAAATAAAATATAAAATGGCGATATTGTGCCCATCGCACGTTGTATATCGATTTCAATTTTCTCGAATTAGTTTAAAAAATCTGATCATACAACTTATTTATTTAGTTTTTTCTCTTATATCTGGCATCATTTTTTTTTTTTTGGTTTTTGGTCGCGTCAAATAATTCTTATGTTAGCTACATACATACAGAGAAAAGAGAGGGCAATAGAAAATAAAAATGGGAAACCAATGAACGGGATTCCCCGTGACCTCGGCGTGAACAATATTATTTGATAACTTTAGTTAGTGAAGTGTATCAGAGTCAGAACGTTCACACCTTAATCGGTAATGAATCCTTGTTAATTTTAAGCGACAATCCTACACCCTCTTGAGTAATAGTGATGAGTGCCTTGGTCTTGGATAGAATTACTGCCATGATGAAGAATTGGGCTGCGAACCACCGTATGCAAATTCATCCTCTCTCGCTCAATTCCAGTTTCAAAGTCCGAATCCATTATTTCAAACTTGCATCGACCATTATGCGTTAATGGGTGCTTAGGTCGGCCAAGCATCTGCGAACGGCAGGCGTCCGTCTCTTCTTAGATCATTCATTCGTAACATCAGAAACGTAAGGTGATTTCTTTTATCTATCAGCCTAGCTTCCTGGTAAGATCGACGCCGTTGATTGTGTCTGCACGAATACACTCACTCCTCATCTTCTGATTCGTATGCGCCTATCTCCAAGTAGTTATTGGTAGCGTGTCTCTGTGAAAAGAAGGATTGCATTTAAATATGATTTCGGAATATTAGATAAGCTAAAAGCAAGTTTGTAAATTGTGCAAAAATGTTTATTCTTTATGTTGGTTATATGAGTTGTATTGTGGAAACTATATTCTAAAATGAATAATTACAATGTAGATATGCACGACTTTGCGGGAACGGAAATTGCACATAGTCAACCATGTCACGGGCTTACAAAAATGGCAAGTAATTCTAGCAGTATTTCTCAAGTTAACTTAAGCAACGTTTTCACTGTCAAATCTGCCATTCTAGATATATATCGAAATCGAATTAACATGAAATAAGTAGGTTAATTTTCAACAATATATTTTTAAGAGAAAGCAATTTGACGTTATATGTTGACATTTACAATTCGTAAAACTCGGTATTTTCATTGTAAGAATCTTTATTATTGAATTGGAAACGTTTATAGAGATTGTATGGTTTTCCTTTCGCTTGAGGCGTGAAAATATTTGTCACCATTAACAGACTATATCTCTATCTCGCTATCACCCATAATACATTTGGTACTGGATTCAATATATATATATATATATATATATATATATATATATATATTATTAAAAATATGAATCCGTCGTAAAAATAATTATAATTTAAGCTCTACTTCTGCATGTAGCACATTTTTTAAAAATAAAACCAAAAATACGAAAGAAGTTCTGATTTATTACCTAAACTGTTCTTTCCTACATATCTACACACACACACATATATATATATATATATATATATATATATATATATATATATATATATATATATATATATTGATGCATGTTTCATTGAATAATATAAACAAGTTTTGTCTATTTATTTTAAGTAAGTACCTTTCATATTGTCTGATACGCTTAATAACATTATCATTGAAAGACGAAAGGAAATCTCCATATTGCTACATGTTAAATACAATCTAAACATTCGGCTTAATCCATTATGAAAGATGACAATTAGTTTTCAATATATCAATAAATACAAGGACGAAACAATAATGATAGTCTGTTTTTGTTGCAGGAAATATTTCAAAGCAACGCGGAAGCGAATATCGCGCCGTATCTCGTGACGTCACACATGACCACGCAAGAGTGAAAACGAGAAGTATTAAGTATTGGAAGCCGTTGGTATAAACCAATGTCTTCTGTTGTCAATTATAGGCATTTAAGAATATTTGTGGAGATTTAGTTTGTTCAGGTTTTTATGTTTATAGCTTCAAGAATTTTTCATTTTTGTTTATAGTTTTCATGTTGAAGTATAGTTGTGTCTTCAAGAAGGATTTTCCTGAATTGTCTATGCAGCCAGGCATGTTGTTTTAAATGCATAACATTGAGTTATCATTCAAATGTAGTGTCAAGCGTCGTGAAAGTTGTCTGACCAAAATAAATATTATTTAATCCATTGGAGATTCAATCTCATAAAGGGCACTTGAATTTGTAAATTATGTTGGTTTTTCTCAAATCGCTAACTGGGAGGAGGGAAGAATCATTGCCAATAATTAAGTTGGATATACTAGATTTAGTTTAGTATATGATTAACCTATTTTTTGCTACGGTCTGTTGCAGATATATTAATATTTACTATTTTTTTAGTATATTTCCATCTTGCTTATAATTAGTATGCATTTTACTACGATATAAGAGATTAATATGTTTGGGATTAGTTAAAGCAGTATTATGTTCTATGTGTTTACTATTAAGACTTCTATTAGCTTGTACTACTGAAGTTCCTTTCTTAGATCATAGTAATAATATATATATATATATATATATATATATATATATATATATATATATATATACAAAAGATGGCGTCTCCATGGGTTCAGTACTGGTTCCGACATTTAGCAGTTTCTACATGTCGAACCTCGAAAATAAGATATTTACAGATGTTAAAAAACCTTCCATCTATCTAAGACATGTTGATGATATCCTTATATTAGTTAAAAATACAGATGAAATATTTCAACTTCAAAAACGTTTCCAAAATAATTCTGTCCTTAAATTCACGTATGAACTCAATGCTACAAATAAAATCTCCTTCCTTGATATATTGATAAACACAAATAATAACAAATTTACTATTCGCCATACAAAAATCCAACCAGTATAAATTCATGTACACTTAACTACAAAAGTGAATGTCCATATTACTACAAAATAGCAATTATAAATATGTAATACATCGTTCAGAAAATAATTCATCTTCAAAACAGATTTTTTACAGTGAACTAAAGAATATAAAACAAACACTTATTAATAATAGCTTTCCGAGGTATATAGCTGATGAATAAATAAAATGCTTTTTTAGAAGTCTTCATAGTAAGCAAATAGAACATAATACTGCTTTGAATCCCAAGATGGATAATGACAAGAAAACCTTCTGCACGACACAATGAACCAATTTTCCTCGCAGTAGATGCAGCTGTTGATACAATGAATTGGTTCCACTTTAAGTGCGTGAAAACGTGAGGCCAATAAGGCACATTGAGATCCTGAAGATCCTTGGTGAAGATCAGAAACAGGGTAGGACCTAGGATAGAGCTTTGGGGCATACCCGCGTTTGTTTAAAAGAATATCGAAGTGAGCCGGTGCAGAACGACCTTCATTTCACCATTTCATAAGAATGATTGGACTAGGTCTAACTATAGTAGTCCTAGTAATGAGGTACTCCCGAATCTTACGTAGAAGGCGAGCATGCCAAGACCTGTCAAAGATATCTAGAGCCACATTCCTCGATTCGCAGTTATTATCAACACATTGATGTACATATTAATGATGGGTGTAATACATAAATACATACATACAGGCATATATATATATATATATATATATATATATATATATATATATATATACAAATGATAGACATGGTACTAAAATCCACAGACCGTAATATTTACTTTTTAAAAAAGAGCTAAATACAAATTTGAGCAATATATTTTTTTTCATTTACTATAGATCTGACATTTAATTGGATACTCAAGACATACCCAAAAGTCTAATTTTAATATTGACCCTATGTTCCCCTGCCTTTATCGTTCGAAAAATAAGTAATAATTTGTTTTTATATTCCCCTAAAAATATTTAATCACCAGTTACTTCCCATCGTCTGATAACTGCAACCAAAGTATTGAAATATGCAAGGTTTTGTGTTACGATTTCAAAATATTTTTTTATAGTGTCTTATACTGAAAATATAAAGATATATGTATATATACATTATTTATTAATTTTGTAAACGTATTTTTTGAGTTAATGTACTGTTTGTTTGTTTTTATTTATATATTCATTTAACACTTATATATATATATATATTACATTTACCGGCCTGAATATTCGAGAAGTATTGTTAGCAAAATAGACCTGTAGATGTAAATATATATGCTGTTCAATAAATAAATAAATTAAAAAAAACTGAGCATCTGCTCGAATATGAGTATCCATTAAATTAACGTTTAAATAAATAAATTAAAAAATGTCTTGTGTTTTATCCATTTCCTAATATGTGTGTATACATACATATATATATATATATATATATATATATTGGAATAATGTTTTGATACCACAAAACAAATATAACGATTTAAAGAAAATGAATTTCTTTTGTATGACCATTTTTTTTTTTTTTTTTTTTTTTTTTTTGTTTGCAGGACCTAGGTATCTTTCGGCCAACGCTTCATCAGGGTCTTTCGTTGGCAAATGATTTTAAACAAACAATGAAAATGAAAAGAACGCCAAAATGGTATGGTTGGAACACGTCTAAAATTTTACGAAGATATGTATACGTAAAATTAAAATAAATTTACGTTTAAAATAAATGCGTAAATAATGAATTAATAATGAACCAACCTGAGCAGTAAAATAGAAAAATAAGTTGCTCATATATCAAAAAATAAATTTAGCGATCGTGAAAAATTCTCCTTTTGTTTAGAAAGCAATGGTTTAAATAATTTGAGACAGATGGCTTCCAAAATAGACAGATGATATTTGGACCTGCCTACGCATATAATTGAAAACGAGTCCATTGTGAAACGTTTTGAGCATGACTCATTTTCTAATAGGTGTTGCCCGATCGCCGAATCGTGAGCTGATTGCGAAACACGAATGCGATTATCTAAATTTAATTTAATGTGTCTGGGTACATGTTGTCCGATTCTTGTTTCCAAACGAAGACATGTTCACCCTATGTATTCAGCTTCGCACTGACATTTAAATTTATATATAATCGAACTCTTACTATGATAGGGCAAACGATCCTTGGAAAAAGACGGAAAAATAGTACGAGTACCAAAGACAACACGTACTTTGGCCGAAAAGAAGGTAGCGATATATATATATATATATATATATATATATACAAATAATTTTATTTTGTCAAAATGTAAATGTAGAGAATTATGCAATGTTTTAAGTTTTTATTCCTTGTCTGTGAAATACACATTATCATCTATGGTGGAATCTCCAAGATTACTTTTTCCATATTTAGTCATTTAATTTCATGGCTAGATGATTATAGTTATTTACTAAGTGTAGCTTATATGTGACACCAGGACTGAATTATGGAGCACTCAGTGAGAGTGAACTCATTATTCAGTCATAATTCATCTGGCGAAACAAGCTTGCTAACCATTACATCAGGTCGAAGTGACCACATGATCAGATGCTTATAGTATGCAATAGATTGCTGCTGTTCCACAAAACAACCATATCCTATTTTTCTATTAGTTTTATTATGATGATGATCACAGGCAAGTTATATTTTCCTGATCTGATCCTGATTCAGTCTTGCAATGAAGATGCTTTTTCATCAATGTATTTATTTACGTTACATATTTTTGTTCAATTCAAAAAAAAAATAACTAACCTATCATAGCATATGTATCACAGAAATTTACGTTTATGTAAATCTCTGAAAATGTGAAACTGAAAATTTTAGAAACATCTGAATATCTGTCATTTCCCGTAGATAATTTATGATTTGGATTAGCGTTGTTTTTCATTTATGACAGTAAATCAAATTTTTTTGATAATGTTATGAAATGTTATTAGACGGCTGTCTTATCTTTCTTATTTTTCTAGATCGATTTAAATTCGAGTATTCAATTTTTCTGAAAACTTTCCTAATGTTCGAATGAGTACTTCGAATATGTATGTCAACATTCATTTTTTCCAAAAAAATACAGGAGAATTGTGTTTGGCAAATATCAAAGAATAGTTGCACATTTTATTAATTATATGTACTATGCTTTACTTCATGGATGTCGGAAACCAAAATAAGTTTAGTTTATTAAAACGTTTAGTGTATTTCTTATCTTTCAGGAATTATTGTTTCGAGAATTCAGTCTTTCTGAGCAGTAAGTCTTTTAGAAGAGGAAGGAAAATGAGACGCCGGAATCTGAATACGAATTGGATGAGCAAATGTTGCATTCCAAATGTTAATAAAGTAGAAACACACAGAAAATTAATTTAGAACAATGAAAATAGTGGTGAATTGCTATGGCGCAACCATCCCCTTATGTGGCAGAGAATGATGCAAAATTACCTCATACATGAAGAGAAAAGTGGTCAACAGAAGAGTGGTTCTACACTAGGATATTGATAATGCCATGGGCGTAGCGATTAATCAATGAGAAAAAATTAAAGAAAATGAAACCAAAAAAGTAAACCTACACTAATAATCAGAAATAGAGATCTGACATATTTTTTTACACATAATGAGGAAGGAGGGCTTAGAAAACAACATCCACAGTGTATATTGAGTGTATGAGAGAGAGGCGAATGTAGTTAACATTCTATCTGACGTGCTTCTGTAAATGGGTGTTTGAACAGTATCAGGAGGCTTAGAAAAGACACTGATATGATTTCTAAGGGATAAGAATAGAGCCATGACCACCCATGTTCTGATGGAACACGGCAAGAAAAATTCGTACTTATCGAATCAACCGTATCCACATATGCGCCAGCATTTCTTTTTTTTTTTTTTGCAACATATCCGCGGACATTTCTGCTTGCGGTAATATTTTCTATGGAGGATATCTGAAGATAAACAATACCTCTAAATTTAACATGTCAATCATATAAAACGAGCAAGAGTGAGGGTTATTTTATTCTCTTGAGATTAAAGTCTATAACTAAACAAACATTACATACAAACCATTCATCATGTCTTCGAATTTCTCCTCAAGAACCAGAAATACTATTTAAAACTTTGAATTAGTTGTCTTTATTGTACGTACCGTTAATAAACTTGAATTATTTTAAAGGAATTCATGAGTCTGAAGTAAAATATTTACCTTTACCATTATCCAAATAATCTATAAATATTGACCTTCAGATTAAAGATTTTTAATTTACTAGCAACTAGAATATCAACGTATTATTTTGTTTTAAAAAGAGAAAATCAATTCACTCATTCGTTTATATATGAGAGCCTTTCAACATATAATGTCTGTTGACTTGTTAAACAAGTATGTCCATCATTCGCAACATTAATGTTTATAGTACTTGTGAGAATGGCAATGGCCGTAGAACCCAGTAAATAATTTTAAATGCTTATTGCAGATGTAACAAAATACTTTTCATACAGTGTCTAGCTTATTTTGTAAAGTCAGTTCAACTTGATCTTGGGTTTTCAGGTGACGGTAGAGATTTCTGTGGGTTTTCTGACAGCCAGCCCCAGTTAAGTTTTACTTCCAACGTAATAGTTATCGTAATGTTTCACAGGTTTACAAATTGTGACTTGAAAAGCTAGCATGAATTTACGACTGACGTCTGCTATTTCTCGACAGTTATAGTCGCCTGGCAAACATGTATGTCAATATAACAATATCATTTTTGATGGTGAATGTGGCACCCTGCATTATTAGAAAGACTAAAAAGAGATATTCATAGAAATATGATTTAATTTTTATTCGGTTTATTAACCAGTTGTTAGTTATTTAGACGAAGAATAATTGAGTTTTGAGAATAATTCTCTAATTGTATTTAGGCGATCCGAAGGGAAGAAGAAGGAAGAAAAAAAAAATAGAGTTTAGAAATAATAAAAAGAAAGAGAAGGAGAAATAGATAATACAAAACCCGGTCATAAGCAAAAACAGGTGTCAAGAGATATCTAGGCCAACGCGCCTGACCGAAATTCACGAACAATAGAAATTGTTATTTGAAAGAATAGAGTTTAGAGATAATAAAAAGAAAGAAAGGGAAAAGACATGATATCAAGACGGACGATTGATAAAATACCAGATATCGGTCAGAACACCTGACCTACTTTCGTGTCCGCGGAGTGTGGAAGTTCCTTGTCAATTTGGTTGGAGAAATGGGATTTTTAGAACAATGGAAAAAGAAATAATAATAAGTGACAATCAAAAAGGGGTGTCATTGAGATGAGAAGTGACCGCTGGAATTGTATACAGATCCTGACCAGCTCTAGAGTTGAGGATAAGAACCCCCACGATGATAAGTGAAGATATTTTCAATTCAGATAATTAAGATTCTATTAACAGGCCGGAGCGAAAGAAAGAAATGAAAGCAATTGTTTTAGCTCACAGAGGGCGCCGGCAGGACGAGAAAAATTCTTCCTGAAGTCACATCTAATTAGCGGCGGGCTATTTTGACAAATACCACGTATACAAAAAAGACAATTTAAATTTTGTTTTTTTAAACAAGGTATTTCTTCTCCAGAACAAAGCCCCGGATTGACCACGCCCGATTGGAGACGTCACGAAGGGGGGAGAGACGCCCGACCAGAATCTCATTAGCCGAGAGCGGTCACGTGATGTGCGAGGGAAGAGGAAGGACGCTCGACCAGGTCCCATTGGTCGAAAACGGTCACCTGACATACGAGAGACCAGAGGCACTGTGAGGAAGTAGGAGTGAAAGTAAGAGCGATAATGGGAAATCAGAAATAATGCGACTTTTAAAATTATCAAGAAAACCCTGGCGCCGACAGACCCACCCCAGTTTGTTACGGCGTCAATAAAAGCAGAACCCCAATCGACAGAAATCAGTTCAGCCCCGGAAGACAGAGAGCTCAGTTCAGCCCCAGACGGCAGAGAGAAGAGTTCAGCCCCAGACGGCAGAGAGAAGAGTTCGGACCTTGGCGAGAAGAGTTGCAGGGCGGACGAAGAGAAGAAGTTACTTGCAGTTGCACCTAGAAGAAGTTGAAATCAAACCAAATCGAAGTGAAGAAATTCGTCCAACTCAAGCCGAAGTGAATAAGCTCGTCCAACTCAAGCCGAAGAGAAGAATCAGCCGTGAACGACTGGTAGAGATCAGCGCCCAGTGTCGAAACCAAACCACACCCCGACATGCAAATTTCTAGTGAGTAGGCAACTCGAAGTCTTTAAGTTGTATGGTGGAAGCTTGGTGCCACAGTCCACAAAACGGGTCGGGAAGTAGGACTGATTTTTATGTAACGAACAATTAGATATAAAAGGTTGTTACCCTTTTTTATCAGTAACTTTTTGGCTCGTGAGTTTCTCTTTTACTTGTGTGTTGCCACCCCGTCGAACTCAGCTTGCATACGGCCCCAATCCCTGTTTGATCCCGTCTGTCTAAGATCTAATCACAACGTGGGTAGGCAGACCGGAGATCAGTGCAGTTACCCTAGTAACCAGGCGTTGGAAGCGAGTTGGGAACGGCGAGGCTGGTAATCATCTAACCAAAGGGTTAGAACGTCACAACTGGAGCCGCGGACGAGATCGAACGACAGAGTCGACGCTGCGACCAGGGTGGACGACGTCACAATTGGTGCCGTGACCAGGATATCAGACCCTTGGGCAGCCAAGTGACGTCACATGAATATCTTTATCTAAATGTCGATATAACCATCCTGAAGATGACTAACGCGAGCCGAAAGATTACATCAAGTAACAGCATAATAAAAAAAATATCCAAACGCTGGACGATTTTTTGTTCTCCAGAAATTGAAGCAATTATACGAAGATTAGAATGACTCATGGCAAACATAATAGACATCGTTGTCTGTTATATTTAACAATATGTTTGAATATATATATATATATAACGTCATCCACAGACAGACTGTTTCGCTGTTTACAGCTCATCAGTGTGGCTAGACATCCGGTTGCCTCTAGCTAGGATCGAAACCCGACTGAATCGATGTCAGTCGGAGCTTCTAACCACTAAGCCGTCGGCGCACGGTAGGGATGAATGTGGATTTTTAGCATATTTTATTTTTAGAAACATGTCCAGTGACTGACAGTGACTCAATTCGCATTCGTGAAGAGTCTCGCTATATAGCTATAATAGTCACTGTTTACCGACCCACACCTCTTCCCCAGAGTGCTGAACTGAAATTAATTTCAGGAGCATATATAACGTCATCCACAGACAGACTGTTTCGCTGTTTACAGCTCATCAGTGGCTAGACATCATTTCTAGCTAGAAATAAATTATTATAATTGTTTTTCTTTTGTTTATATATATATATATATATATATATATATATATATATATATATATATATATATATATATATATATTTAAAAGAAAAACAAACCACTTTAAGGTACTAATAATAATTTATTTTATATATATATATATATATATATATATATATATATATATTTAAAAAAAAAACAAACCACTTTAAGGTACCATTATAATAATTTATTTCACCAGAGCCCTTTTAAAAGGACACCGGATCATCAGATAGCACTTCCAAAATGAAATGAAATGAAAAATGAAATTAAAATTGATGGGTCGTGTAAGTTTTTGTAATTTAACAGAGAGTGTAAAAGGGATAGTTAAAGAGACATAGTAGAGTATAGGGTGGGATTAATTTCATATCTCTCTCAAGTATTGGGGGAAGAGGAGTGACCAGACCTTTACCTATTTAGACGGTTAACTTAACGGAAGTGATATATTGAAATGGGAGGGGAGAAGTGAGAAAATAAAAAGGAAAAAGAAAGAAGAGAGCGAGGGAGAGGGAAGTAAAGAGAAAGAGGTTGTAATTGAGTTTTAGCAATTTATGTAAAGAATAGATTTTAATGCTTGATAGTAATTTAGATGTCTATAAAACCCCGAATTAATTTGATGTTTGCTATCAATTTCAATGTTTAATTTTTTTAAAACAAATAATTTAGGGATTTAATATAAGTTAAATACTATATGTTTTAACACATTTATAGGTAACTTATTAAAAAATATTTTAAATTATAACAATTTGATTACCCAATCAATCGTACTTTTTTAATATTGTAAAAAAATAATTACGGTAACATCATTATCAATTTGAATCTAATTTATGAATGCTATCTGTAATTATTTTTATATGGGTAATCTTTCTTACTTAATGTTTAGGTTGAATTATAGTTTAAGTTTAATTAATTAATATATATATATATATATATATATATATATATATATATATATATATATATATATATGTAGGCATCAACACTTCAATCAAGCATGTATCGTTGAATAATCTGGACATTATGTCTATCAATTGTTAAATGATCCTCTCAAATTTTCTAATCTACTTCTTAATGATCATTTTTAATTCATTAAGGAAGGCAGCGTGGGTTTTCATTTTTTATTTTCATTTTTATTTTGACTTTACCAGGTACTTTAAAATTCACTCGAAATCAAATTCTGTGATAAATTTAAAGATAAATATAAGTGAGCGTCTTCATCTTCAGGGATTAATTGACCAGACAAAAATATGTGTAATTGATAGTTGTGTGTGTGTGTGTGTGTGTGTGTTTTAACACGCATGAGCGTTGTCTGTTATAATTGTTTTAAAATCCACCACTGAAGTTGCCATAGGATGAGACTGAAAGTACTTGCGTAAGTAAAAATGAAAATATAAGAAACAAAAAATTACGGTGCTTCCTGAATGAATTTAATATGAATATTAAGAAGTAGATTAGAGAATATGAGAGGATCGCAATAAAAATAAATAAAATAAATAAACATATTATTCAATGATTATTTGAAATATAAATATGCTTATATATATATATATATATATATATATATATATATATATATATTAGTAAAGATATTGAGAATCCGACATAATAGTTACTATCTCAAGCAATTTCGAATTCCTACTTTTACATATTTTGCAGAAGAACGCACGAAACTCGAAAAAAATAATTATATTTAACCAAACTTGTTACATTATATTCATTTATAATGAGGGCTATTTATTTATTGTGGATCTATTCCAGTCCGTTTAGAGAATATTTCCGAACTTACACTTTCCTCTACTCTCTCCCTCAGTCTTTACACACACACACACATATATATATATATATATATATAAATATATATATATATATATATATATATATATATATATATATATATATATATATATATATATATATATATATATATATATATATATATATATATATATATATATATAGTGTGTGTACAATAGTTCAATGTTTGAAGCCAGTTCCCCCAAGTTTAAGCATAGGATGAATTTGACAGAAAGGAAAATGAAAAATAGTTCTTTTTATTCATTGAAAAAACGATGGAATCAATTATCAAATTTATACTTAAGTAACTTTTGCAACGAATTCCAAAGATTTGTGCTGCAGTAATTAAAGCTAAAGTAGGATATTTTAGCGAGAGCAAAATTTAATCATAAAATGCTTTTTTCTTTTTGTCATAAGCAATATCATCTCACAATTTTTTTAACCACCTACAAAAAATCTCTCTTAGTTAAAGTACTACTTTTACGGCCAATTTATAAGATTACCTGGCGTTTCCTTAAACTTTTGAACTGTAGTATATATATATATATATATATATATATATATATATATATATATATATATATATATATATATATATATATATATCTGAGCGTATATGAATAAAGTTTTTTGATTAGGAAGGTTGCTTTGGGATTATTTGATATACTTTATTCACCTACTTAACTTCATAGTTATATATATCTGGTCCTTCTGTGTATCATTCCATATATGGTGATATTATGCTCCCGATGTAAATACCCTGTTTTACAACGCCCTCTGTCTTCTACCACTGTTCCTCAGCATGCCTTTCTAATTCAGATATATTTTATTATTATTTTCCAGTATTTGGTTAGCTTTAAGATATTCACATTAAACTTTGCGGGAGACGTGATTCTCAAATTGGTAATCTATTGCGCTTGGATAAGTCGTTTAAAATCTGAAGGAGTGAATTGGGAAGGATTTATGTACAATACATAACTCATATGTATACTGGCGAAAAAGCAATATATCAAATGAAGATTGTTGAGTAATAGTGATGGCAAGGGGAGAAAAGTGACCTCGAATTCTATGGAGCAACGTGTTAAGTAAAATTCAATATGGAGGTTTTCAAATATATTAAATTTATTAAGAAAAGATCTCATATGTCCTCTACTGAACATTTTTTATGAAGTGTCCTTATAAATATCACTAGGCATTTAACCACGAAATGAATTCCTGACAATAACGCTACGAAATAAACTGATTCGTACCTACGCACCCTTGTTCGCCAGACGTAATATCATTTGTTTTATATTCCGGAAATGGGAAAAAAATAAAACATTTCCGTTTACGCATTTCTATTTTTATTCATTTGTCCTTTTTTAAAACATTAATACACCAAAATGATAATTTACATGATTATGAATTGCCTATCCACGCCCATGGCTCTTTCTCTCGTTCATGTTGTAGCATTTTAATGTAGATAAGACATTTAGGTTTAGAAGAATAAGAATTTAAGCCAATCTTATTCTTCTTTACCTTACTTATGTCTCATCAATTCAACCGTATCAGATACACCTGATTTTAGATGCTCCATTTTGTAGTACACAAAATTAACTATAGCAATTATTGATACACCAAACACATTAGACTATAAATACAATTTGCTATGAAAGTTAAAAATTTATCATAGTGATAAGGTTTTTATTCTATCAGAAAACAATAATTCATTTGCTCTTCGATATTCTCATCAACTAATATACGGTTTTGATTTTTTAATTTTAAATACAGTATTTATTAGTAAGTAAGATATCGTATTACATTATAAATTATTTTCTAGGTTTTTCGCTTTTGTGCAGATATACATTTCTTACAAAAGTGAAAGTAATATCCACCAGTCTTGAAAAAGAAAACATTATTAAATAAAAGATACGTTTCGACAGTGATTTATCCTATATTTGATATTCATCCTGAGAAAAAGGCGAACCTTTAAGCCCTTATGAAAACCAAATAGAAATTTAGGAAAAATATCATAAAATATATTAAATTTGATGAATAATGTTAGAGGAAAGTATATAGCAAACAGTAACATTAGACTCTATCCTGCAAACCAAATTACAGACTCGGAATAATATAGTAGGTCGCAAAATGAAGATTTAACCTATAATCGCGAAATTCTACGTAACAGTAGAATATTTCATAAAATCTACGTAACAGTAGAATATTTCATAAAATCCGCGTTTTCTTCAAATTTGAGAATTTTGTGAGGAAATAACATAATAACGAAATACATGTCCATCTACTTTAAGTTCTCGTTTCAATTGGGAACATCGGTGAAACTCCAGGAATATGTATCATCAAACGATTTTTCATAAATTTTCGGTTGAAATATTGATTAATATGATTGTTTGTTTTATGACAAAGGCGCCCAAAGGAACAGACTTAAGCCTCGCAATATTGTGTTTATCCTTCATAAATGATACATTATTTTTCAATTATAAAATTATATATATTTTGAAAGGTTAATTGAAATTATACTCTGGTCTATCCAGTCGCCAGATCTATATAATTACAGGTAAGAAAATATCTAAAAATGATTATTTGTAGAATGAACGCAAACCATATATGGCTTCTCTAATAGTTGATCTTTTGCAGAAATTGTAGGATTTAATCCTTCTCAGGACTGAACAATTAATTCAGTTAAAAATTGTTTACATGTTAATGAGAAGCCGTTGATATATTTTTGTTGCTTTTGTTTAATTAATATTATCGTCACACTAAAAGCTAAACAAGAAAATGAAAGAAATGTCGTTAGCACTAGCGGGCAAAAGGTGTACTAATATGATTGTGTGTTCGGTGGAAATAAGCAAATGCAAATGTCATTAAAAGTATTAATGCTATTGATTGTGAAGCCTCAAATCTGCTGCTAAATCTCTGTTTTGTTTAGTTTTTATAAAAATTTTATAAAGAAAAAGCTTAGAATACAGATTAAGCTTAATATAATTTTTGTTTAAATTTATATATTTTATAATTTGTTCATAATAAATTTATACCCGTGGTTATTAATGTTTTATGCTAGTAAAAGGAATACTATTCTTATCATTTGTGAGAACGAGCAACATATTAACGCATTTCTTGCTAGAATATTTCTTAGATAACATTAAGTTACGTCAGACTATCTACTAATACAAGGTAAGATATAATATTCAGCTCAAACTTTTGAATCTGTAACATTTACCAGAAATAACGACTGAACACACTTCTCTCAATTCATTAACATGACTAAAACCATTTTTAGAAACATGTAAAGTATATTTTGAAAAAAACATACCCAAATGAACATAATCTTCACCGTTTTCCTGAATTTTGAAACTCAACATCAATTGAATGATCAGAGACCGATCCCAAGATAAAATATTATTGAAATATTAAAAAAAATGATATGTGAATTCGCAATTATCATTAAATCAACACGTATTTCCATTTGGAGAAATAAATTTGCAATTGTCGTTCTTTGCAAAAAACATTCCTCTTATCTTTATAGCATCAGTTGTTTATCTGTCCATAAAACATATCTGACTTCTTCCTGATGTACTTTTAGATAGCTGCAACGCAAACAAGTGTGATTAATAATATAAATGATAAGACGTACACACATATTTACATACCAACAATCATGCATTTAAACACACGAAAAGCCTCTACCTATATCCATATATATGCATATTAAATTAAATACGTTGATGTTTGACTGATTAAGGAGAATTATTTACATAACAGTTTGTGTTGTATATCTGAGAGTAGAACTGTTACGCATTAGTATTCTAGCAATTCATAAGCAAATAATTTAGTCGCAATTCTTTCCTTGCAGCAATGGTCCTATTGCAGACCCTTTCTATTAACAATTTATTACAGATATCCTATTTTGAATGGTATAAATGGAGGACACTCCTGTTGATTTCGACGTATGAAGGACCAATTTTAAAATCATCCGCTTGAGTAATCACACAAATGATTTGATTATAATGGTCAAAACTTGTGTGGAAGCAACCAACCGTACTTTGCAGAAGAATTAATAGCAGAAATAATTGTTCATCGTACTGACCGAAATCTCCCAAAAGAGAACTTCTAAATTTTAAATCTAATTTTCCCTTATTCTAGACTAACATGAAGCCGGCCGGCGTGGGTGTTGGGAGATGGTGGGGGTAACCTGCTACTTAAGAATATGATGAAAAAAGATACATATCACACTACATGTCGGTAAACATTACCTTTACCACATATTAAAAAGTAGACATCCTATTACAAAGAAAAACAATAGAATTGAATAGAAAAAATACAGACAGGTGTACACGCACACATGAATACACACGCATACATACACACACACACACACATATATAGATATATAGATATATATATATATTATATATATATATATATATATATATATATATATATATATATATATAGATAGATAGATAGATAGATAGATAGATAGATATACATATATGTTCATTTGTATGGATAAGAAATGAATTTGTAACCCTGGGTTTCACGATTTTGCTCTACCATATATATATATATATATTGATGAGATAACGATATATATTTTTATATATCAAGAACAGTATTGGAGATATTGTATGTCAAATTAGATAAAGGTTACGCGTTACGTCCATCAGGATTTCATGTTTGTAAAACGTAATGGATAACCACTCAGATTGAGCAATCGGAGAGCCGAGTTGGAATTTCAGTAAAATCCATTATATTCACTTACATGCTAATACCCTTGGAAAAGCTACGAATGCTATTCTTCTCCGCCCAGCTATGGTTAAATAGTAGAAGAGACCGTGTTTTATAAGCTTGGATTGCAACTGGTCACCCGCAGAAAGAAATGGCAACATACTGCGGGAACAAATCTGCCTCGTTAGTCATGTATCGAAAGATACATGATCGCCTGAGCGTGTATCACAAATGGAAACATAACTGACTGGTAAAACTACACATCCGCACGACAGAGAGATGCTAAGAATTTTACAATTGTTTATTACTGTTTATGTTTTTTTTTCCTTTTATCTAGCCGAATTAATTTAGTCTTGATCATTATCGTCCCATCACATTTGTAAGTTGACATTACTCACTGTGATATTAGAAGATCTTTCAAAAATGGTGAAATTTTGCAAAAGTCACGGTGGAAATTCACAGTAATGATCTAGCGATTAAGGCACACTCTAGTCATATACGGCGTTGGGAATTATTTTTGTCCATAGATCATAGTAACATTTGACATCTCAAAATTGTGATGAGTCTTGTTCGGGTGTTCAAACAACGCATTTGACATATTTTTTTCTAAATCCTACCTACTAATACTACCCTGCCTACTATTACATCTACAATATAAAAGCATCTATCTCAACACAACTTGAATGTTGTTACTACTGCATCCAAAACAATACTAGACATAATCAATAATAAAAAAAAAACTAAATCTAAAACCAGAAGTAGCAGTTTACTCCATCGCCTGTAAGAATTGCCACAAAAATACAGAGGAGAAAACTCAATGAATCTAAATAAATATTATATGAGAATACAAGGGATATTTTACATAATAATGCAGAGAATGCACTGGCTGCACAGCGTGAAGAGACTCACCAAAACTTTAGCATAAAAAATGAACAAAGAAGAAAAGAATTCACAACGACGTAAATGAATAGAGAGTGCCATAATCGCAACGTCATCCATAGTAAATTTGAGCCCTGACTTTTATAGAGATTCACCATTTTCTAATATCGCAGTATGGAATACTTACTTACAAAACTGTTGAAAAGAAAAAGAAACATGCACTAAAGAAATTCCGCTAAATCAAAAACATTTCTAAAATTCACATCACTCCTCTCTCGTGAGTATGTGTAGTTTTACCAACATAACATTCACTCTGACAAAGTCTTAAAGGATGAAACGTGTCACAAGCAAACCTTTCTATTTTGTCATACACACACACACACACACACACACACACACACACACACACACACACACACACACATATATATATATATATATATATATATATATATATAATAATCTTGTCTATTAAAACCATTTGTTTTGCATTCAACATCATCATTGATAAGACACCGGGAGTGTTGAAACAAAATGGTTATTTTTGTAGTGATTATTTATTTAGAAAATTTATAACATAAACATGTTATAAATTTTCTAAATAAATAATTATATATATATAGAGAGAGATAGATAGATAGATATAGATAGATAAGATATATATAAATATATTAAGAAAAATAGAAGTGGAAAATCATTCTTAGCCGATGCGATTTTTTCTCGTAGGCACTTTATCAAAGCAAATGTAGAATTCATTTCGTTACAATATTTTTATACAAAAGAAAGGTTGTAATTGGTTTAACAAGGCTTTTAAATAAAAAAAAAAAACCTTATTGAATTATCCGTATATCCGTATATATATAATATATATATATATGGATATATATATATATATATATATATATATATATATATATATATATATATATATTCGCTTTCGAAAGTTATTTGAAGATAGTTCATATGGTTTTGGTTCATATTTGTATCTGATGCAAGCCTTGAAAGATAACTTTTTCATTGTAAAGCCGCTGTCTGATGTCCCTGGCAATGATGCCAATGTTGTTATAGTTCAGAAGTAGCAACTTGGAAGAGCTGGGCTTGGTAAGTCATTGAGTATTCCATTTGAAAGGCTGCAGAATCCTGCTTATCCAGACGCAGCTTTCCCCGTGCCAATTCTGGCTTGTTTACCGCATCTTGAATCTCGTTGCATGTTTTGACACTCGAGAAGTAGAACAAGTTACATTCTTCCCTTTTCGATGACCCGTCGGGTAGAATTTGCTCTTGATGATCACATTCTACACATGATTCAATTTATCGTTGATGCACATCCAGAATATGCAAAGCGCTACGTATTCCTGACCTTATTCAAAAGGCGCGTCAATCGGATCATACGGTTCATTGTCATTTCTCTCTTTATCGCTTGAAGTAGTAGCATAACCATGCATTCTGGGTGATTGCCTTCAACAATGTATTCAGATCAATGACCTACTTGAGTTGCTGGATGAAATCTACCGTCATTATAATGGTTAAACTTCTTTTGTTCCCATCTTCCTCTCTTTGAACACATCTCTAATAGGTGACCCGTTCCATTAAATGCTTGTAGATTGTTATAGACCTTGATCAAGAAGGATCTGACCACTTTCCCGAAGATTCGAGTTATTATGATTAGTCGCTAGTGATGCGACAATGATCTAGCTTTTCATTTTCTACGATGTTTGATAATGTTTTCGTTGTATTTAAAACACCCCAAAGGTATTAGAATTTGGCTCATGCTGCACTGTATTAGACAGTATTCGATTAATTGTTCGTAAATTTCAGTCTCTACTGCATAGCGTGTACTGTATTCTGATAAATATAATTTATGATTTTATTAAGATTAGGGATAAGAAAATGGGAGGAAAAAGCCTGAAATACATTTTCGAAACCGTCTTCCATATTTTGGAATGTTTAAGATTATTCTGTTACTCAGTATTTAACTTACTAACAGAATTTAAGCATATTTCCTATGCCATTGTTAGACTAGATCAAAACTTAACTCTAATATTATTGAATGTATTAAGGGAGATCGAGTGTTGCTGTATTTCCCAATTATTTAAAGTATATTTTCTTTAAAACTTCTCTTAAGCGAGATGTAACCCACGCACATTGGATAAAGTAGCATTAAATAAAAATAATCCTGACGGTTAACCATAAACTAGTATCTATATAGTCTCTGACACAAAATGAAGATTGTCAGATGAACTATCAACGTCCAAACGTCCAACTATCAACGTTCAATAACTTATTAACCTAAACGCGTGATCTCTTTTAGAAATCCAGTCTTCAAGGCAAACGTTGTAACTTTCATATATTACATTGTTCGAAAGAAATAGTGTTCTGTTGATGCATGATTTTATTTGGATGGAAAACTTATTTAACAAAAGAACAAATAAAATATAATCGAATATTTCAATATCCGCAGCGTTTCCCAAGTGTCGTTTTTAAAACAATATTTTGAGTAAATTTCCTTCACCTACATTAAACCGTTTCTGGGTTTTTATATCTACTAGAGTCTCTGGCCGTGCATGTCTAAACAGATTGTAAACAGATTGTAAACTCTTGCTATTTTCTGAACCTAACCATCGTTTTCAATTCAGATGCATAGTTTGCGTGCTTCCTTTTCTATGTTTTGCAAATTATTGGCGCCGAAACATGAAGAATATAGAAACCATTTTCCAAACACTATGTCTTTTGACCCCAAGAAAACTTTCAATTACTATGAGATGGAAATTCAGGAAAACGTGGGTATATTATTTTATTAACTGTTTAACCGAGCCAAGAAAAAAAAGTGTAAGGTATCCTGTAATGTTCGACCTCATAAAAATAATAATAGTCTAGGAAGCCAGGTTGATGACACCTCCCAGATGGTATAGTGTGTATATATATACAACATAACTAAATTCACAACGATCTACGAAAGTAGCAATAGAAAAATCATTAAGGCCTTTGAGGATAGAAATTGTTATGATCTGCGAGATCAATTTACAAATATTCTTAGGCACTGAAACGCCCAAAACGTAATTTACACGTGATCATATTATATACAATAATCTTAATTAAACATGCGTATGTAACATTTGTTTACTAAATCGTCATTTCCACAAATTTTACAAGATTCATTAAGGAAAATCTCATAAAAATAACCATTAGACATAATTGTCAGAATATTTCAGCTTTTTCGGATATATTTTAACAGATTTTTATTATTATTACCCGTATTTCTACATTATAGTGCCACAATGAGTTTGATATTTTAGTGCTGTTTATGTTACAAATTTTACTTTGAATATTAATAGATTTCTGGCAATTTGTCAATTATAGAAAATGCCATTTATTCGCACCAAGAAGACTTTCAGAAAACAATTTTTCTTGAGGCTAGAATAGTATATAAGTCATAATTTTAGCCCAAATATGAAATAATTGCTCAGTATTATAATATAACCTAAATGGAACTAATTCATCTTCATTGCAATTTAGCTTCAATAAAACTTGTTTCTGTTTTAATTATAATTTAACCACAAAAATTACACACACTTTATTAAAATTTAAACTGAGAGTTTTTGCCCTTTAGCATAATTAAACTTAACTAGAAATAATTACTCTTTATTTTAATGTAATCTAAATAAATGTGACTGTTCATTGTTTAATCTAACCTAAATAGAAATAATTTTACTGTATTATAATTTTAACCTAAATAAAAATAATTTCTCGTTATTATAATTAAATCCAAATTATATTATAATAAATGTCAATTATTTCAATTTGCACATACATCAAGAACGTATGTTATTGAAACAATTTAAAAGAAAATAAAGGATAAATAGTTGAATGCTATTAAGCTAAAATGAATAGCAAACATGATCCGATTAATTTCCAAAAGGTGACAATGTTTTTAACAGTTCGTGCAATTTAAAATCTGATAAATTGCTAAATCTCAGTTGAAAATTAATTTTTACGTCAAATAGAATAATTATAATGGCTGATCAACAATCTATTCGTAGAAGATACAAATCTAGCCGAAACTATAAGTGATGCCCCACCCATCCAAACACGTTTAGTGATAGGTCTATACGTAAACTAGTAAATGATTGTTGCATTTTTCCAGTCTTTTTCTATACTACTTTAACGAATTTATTCTAAAAACAATAAGTACATCTTATTGAGTAGGCCTTTTTTTATCAAGAAACATTACATGCGTCCAATTGAAATAATGATTTCTTTCTGCCACAGTAAACAAGAAAGCCGACAATTTCTGTTCTTATTGAAACATATTTTTTAAAAAACGAAACATTCTGATATTTTAATTTATACTAATTTAATTAGACTGTAAGAAAGTGTAACTATTCCTTTTCTATGTTGGATGACATACATAGAATGAATATTTTCAAAATAGCAAATGTTTTTTATTATTGACTCTATTTAATCTGGATGCCCGGGTGAATTAAAAGATTAATGGATCGCGGCATGGAATGAGAAGTCGGAAAGAGGTGTTCTAGATTCCAGTTAGATTCGTTATAATCATTTATTTTCAAAGACCTTTGGGATAGGTACGTATCCATTCATACTCTCCCTGAGAAATAAGTAAATAGAAGGAGAGACTAAAATCTATAGCCTTTCTATTAATATGATGCATGTATTTTTTCTATTCGAAGAAATTAGCTTCATCATAAACTCAGTGGTTCAAAATTTGGTATTGCTTTTTGGTATTTGAACGAATACTTTATTTACACTACCAACCATGTAAAAGAAAAAAAAAACAGTAAGTAAATGTAAGTGTTCAATAACTTTTACACATCTTAATTTTTAATCTTTAATTAATAGTTTTTTTTATTCCAGCTTGCTATAAATCTTTGGAGGTCTTATTGTAATCCATTTAATAAAAGGTTTTTCTTAATGAATATATAGGTGAAATAAGTTTTGTTGCATATCTAGAAAAAAGTGACAATTATATTAAATATTATCTTACATTTGCACATTGCACTATATATATATATATATATATATATATATATATATATATATATATATATATATATATATATATTAATTTAAAAAAACAGACTACTTTAAGGCTTCATTGGTTATAACTTATTTCACCAGAGAAATTTATTTTTCTATGGATTTTCAGACTTCACTTTCAAAGGTGAAACATAAAATGAATTTAAAATTTACACTTTTGACGGGCATTATTAAGGTTAAGTTGACATAGAAGGTGGTGAGGAATAGTGTGAGAAGCATGGCCGAGCTTAGAGAAAGAAGAGTTTTAAAATTTATTTTTATTTTTATTAAAATACTTATCATTGAGGAAGAGAGGGTAAGAATCAGACATTGACCTATTTAATCAATCAACTCAAGGAAAGGGAATAAGGGGGAAGTAAAGGGATAAGTTATAAGAGATGTACGTAGAGTTTTTAGAGGAAGGGGAGGTGTGGTATCGCTTCAGTAATTTAGATAAACAAATCTTTTAACGTTTGATAGTAATTTAAATGTCTAAAAATTCCACAAAATATTACATTTAATGATTGTTAGCAATTTAAATATTTAACTTCTCCACAATTAAATTAGGGATTTAATATAAGCCGAATATTAAATTAATAAACAAATATAAAAAAAATAATAATTTACTAATTGTAATATTTTGATATTTTGAATGACTGTTAAGGTAAAATCTGTATAAGTTAGTCTAATTCATGAATTTAATTTGAAGCTATTTTTAGTATTTTTAATCTTTTATTTAAAAAAAAAACTATCATGTAAATTTTTGTAACTTTGTATAATATTTATGCATTACACCGTAATCTTTATTCGGTAAAAATTAAACTGGTAATCATGCATTACTTTTTAAGTAATACACATATATATATATCTTTGTTGTTTCCGTTCCTTATATTATGGCTGCTACTCTATATATATATATATATATATATATATATATATATATATATATATATATATATATATATATATATATATATATAAATTGCGTCTAGAGATTATACGCAAAAGTGGTATTGTCAAATATTTTATTTAAAATACATAGACATATATTATCCAATGAAATAATTTGTACTATTATGAATAACGGTAATCGTGAAAGCAATTAACTCTGAATTTTCAATTTCAGAGATTATTTGCAAGAACTAGAATTTAGTATTATGGCTGGTAAAAAAGAACTAACAATGAATGAAAAAACTATATAATCAAAGAAATTAGCAAAGGAAAGCCTTCGCTTCAAATGTCTAAGGATTTGAAAAGGGATCATCGAACAATCAAGAAAATATGTCAAATAAGAATTCATCCAAGGAAGAAAAAAAGTCTCAGGCTGCATTCAGGAATTTAACAAAGCGAGATCTATCACATATCCGAAGAGAATTAATAAGAAACCCAAATGCGTCAAGTGCGTTCATATTTGAGGCCACTGGAGCTTTTATGGTGCCAAGGGAAACAAGGTGTAAAGCATTAAGGAAGTTTGCTGATGTAAAAAATCAAATAAAGAATCCCATTTTAACAACAACAAAAAAAAACATGAGGAAAGAAGATTGCAGTGGGCAAAAAATACATCGAATCTGATTTCAGTAAAGTGCTTTTTACAGACGAATCAAGGTTCACTCTCGATGGGCCCGATGGATGGGCTCGAGGATGGGTTTGCAAGCAACATGACTCAAGGAAATTTTTTAAACGCCAACATGGCGGCGGTGGAATCATGATATGGGTTGGGAATTTTGGTAATGAGCTCGTGGGTCCATTTAAACTGAAATACGGGGTTAAAATTAATTCCAAAAGTTACTGTGATTTTCGAGAGCAATATTTCTTTGAATGGCTTGATAACCAATCTTTAGCCAAGCGTAGATCTATGATCTTCAAGCAAGACAACGCACCAAGTCATGCATCAAAGTTTACTAAATCCTGATTGAAAGGAAAGGGATTTGTTGAAGATTCTCTTATGGACTGGCCTTCAAAAAGCATTGACTTGAATCCCATTGAGAACCCGTGGAGCATCCTCAAGAGAGATATTTATTCCAATGTAAGGCAATTCAACAGCAAGTGTGACTTCTGGGAGGCAGTTAAATTTGCTGCAAACAACTTACCAGCCGCTAAAATTACAAATCTAACATCAGATGTTGACAATAGGCTGCTAAGAGTTATTGAAAAGAAAGGAGCATTTGTGTAATAAATTTTAGGAGGTTCTTATTATTTGTTGTTAATATATCTTTTATTTTAAAACTAAAATGTTGTTTTTTATGTCTTTCCTTTAAGAAATTAACAGATTTGTTCTAAAATCTTTTCATATTATTTTTTTAC
The DNA here is from genome assembly GCA_903632075.3 of Acanthosepion pharaonis. Lineage (NCBI taxonomy): Eukaryota > Metazoa > Mollusca > Cephalopoda > Sepiida > Sepiidae > Acanthosepion > Acanthosepion pharaonis. The sequence continues at coordinate 1,454,905 of CAHIKZ030000147.1, forward strand.
ATTAGTTTTACAAGGTATAATAATATAAAAGTATCAAAATAAATAGTTGCAAATGAACTACTGACAGTCAAATTAGTCTGTTTTATTAACTTAGTAAAAATTTTCCAAACAAAAACAATAGTTTTCTCTATTACTATATATCTAAGTTTATAATATCGAGTAGAATCTAAACATCATAATAGGACTTTTAACATTAAAGACGCAACAACAATTTATACCAATTCATAACTTGCAGTTTATTATATATATATATAATATCTATATATATATATTTATATATATATATATATATATATATATATATATATATATATTATTAACGGTAGGTTTTCCTACAGTTTTTGTTTGTTTCAAAATAGTAGCTGTTTATTTTGTGTTCTACATTTTTTTCAAAATAAATTCGCCTTCGTTCCAAGAGTTTCAACAAATTTCATTGCGTTTTTTATTAGATTGTTCACTTTCTTAAATTCAAAGTTTTCATAGATTACTTTTTAATCCTGTTTTATATCATTTTTATTATAAGCCATTCTATGCCAGAGTCTTTTCATTTTTAGTTCCTATACAAAATCACTAATAACCACTATAAACACTAAATAAAATGTCCTCAGCACGGAAACCTTAGAGAGAAAAATATTTTATTAGACGAATGTGACAAGAAGCGAAAACAGAGAAGGAAAATATTAATATTAACTTAACGTGAATTTATTAAAATATACAAAAGAGATTAGCAATGATTCAAATCCTTCTTCCTCAGTTGCCATTTGTGATGCTGAATAAAGGATATCACCAATTTCTTATATTAACTGACCTGGCAGAATGATTTCCTCAGTAAGCCGTCATTATCTTTCTGTAGTTGGATTCAACACAAGTTTAAGGGCCTAGTCAATCTGCTATGTAACACAATGGTATTTGCGAGTAAGTGAATGTAACGACGTCGACTGGAAATCGAACTGGGATTTCTCATTTCAAGCAGCTACCCATCCCACCATTCGCATGTTCAATATTACTGCACTTGGTATTCTCAAACGCTCACCTAAAATGACCAGCCTCAACATAGCTTAACATATGTGATCAGTTAAGAACCGTTGTTCCAACGTCATATGAAGCATAAAGACAACATGGCGTTAACCAAGTGAAAAGTGAGATCAGTGACCTTGGGCCAGGTTGTTAATGCGTAAAGAACCAAAATTGTCATTTTTTGTTTATTCAAAATGTTTAATTATATATATATATATATATATATATATATATATATATATATATATATAATTAAATAAGTTAAGCTCGACAGTTATTTTAATATATTTTCTGTTTATCCGTTATTTTTTGAAATTCAAATATTTAAGTAAATGCTTTGTTTAAAATAAACTAAACAGTATTAATAACATTTAACCCGCCTGAATGTCCATTCAATAATATATGATCTAATTTGTTTACGTTATAATACACATCGAGCAGATATGAGCATTCGAGAGAAATCATGGGAAATTTGTAGTTTAAAATCAGTAATTTAATATTGCTAAGCAGGCGCTTCCTCTGTATCTAAATGGTATAGGACCTCAGGTTATATGATGGTTCCGCGCAGGATACAGATTCCATTCTTGTGGGACGAAACATATTTCGATGATTTTTCTCAAACATGCAAGCTGGAAAATGTTATTACTTCTGTTTATTATAAACAGAGCAATTGCGTAACAATGTGTATCTATAAAGATAGATTATAAACTATCTATCTATCTATCTATCTATCTATCTATCTATGTTCACTTTTATATTTACAGATGCTCTGTCTCTGATATTGAGCCCTTTACCCATAAATATAGCACATCTTAAGTCTATATTTCTTTATATATGTGTGTGTGTGTGTGAGTGAGTATGTGTGTGTATTATGCATATAAGAAAAAAAAACTTGTGTTGTTACACAATTAACTAAAAAAAATATCAGACATAGCATTTCATAGTTGGACAATCAAACGTCTTCATCCTGATAGGATCCCAGAGATGAATTCCGGTCAGATCTAGCCCCGATTATGTCATGTTCTAACGTAATGAATTGAAAAACAAATCATTTTTATGGTTCGAATTTGCTTTGGCTCTAACTCGCTTCAACTAAATACAGACCGCCGAAGTAAAAGGAGGCACTAATGTCTGCTACATATGAAATAAACGGCATCAAAAGTAGCGATCAATTATTTATCATCAGACGGATTGTTCATTGTGTCAGACATTACTTTATATCCTGAGCGGATGTAAAGTATTATCAAACGTCTAATGCGTTAAGCATCAGCTTTCGATTATGCATTTCGTCCGTGGAAAAAAAGACTTTGACGTCCTTAATCTCTACAGGCTATATTAATTCATAAACTTCACAGCAATAGTTAAGTCAATATATTTTGATTTTGCATAAGGAACCAGTAGATGCTTATGATGAACTACAAACAAGCAGTCTTTTGGGGAATCATTTGTCAATCTGTAATTTTCTTTTAATCGAAATCATCCCCTGCAAGGCAGTATAGTTACAAAGACACAAGGGTTTCCTCGAGTGAAAGAATTACAAAACAAAAACATAATTAATGAGCAAGAACAATAGAAGAGTAACCAGGATGGCAACAGAAAACGATTGATATTACATTGAATTTCTGGAATATCAAACTTGCCTAGAAAGCATGGAGTTGGAAGAGAGTTACTCGATCGAGAAGTGTGAGATAAAGCAACTGTTAATATAGAATTTACGATTACATGTAGCCAGTTCAACAATAAACTGATTAGACATTGTTTCCAATTTAGTATTTAGATTAAATTCATAAAGTATCATAGCGAAGAGTTGATCCGAACAATTGCAATCAAAATATTTATAGGCAAAACAGAAGAAAACAACTATACGGCGGTGGGAAAGTGACTCATGCCAGGTCAGGACAAATAATATTACTTATTCTTCTTTGGATATTATCAAGAAACGTTATTACTAACATTTTCCGACCTTAATAATTAATACTGTTTAATTAAAGAAAGAGCCTTTACATGAATTATATATAAAGAATAACATATAAACAATTGAATAAATATCAGACTTTTTATATGTTAACATCAATTTCGTTAAGATATGTTTCATGAGCAGAAATCATTCATGATGAAAAATCGTCGAATGTGTGAGTTTATAAACAGTAATTCGTATTTTAGCAACCAGCTTCTCTGTGGCAGAATGGTAGCAGTACGTCAGACTACAATACAGTTCCCTTAAGGGCTACAGGTTCAATTCCTGTAGGGGAACGCATATTTTCTATGAGATTTCTCGAACATTCTGAGCGATAAATGTAATTAATATTGTTTAATTAAAAATAGTGCATCTAAATAAAATATATGAATAAAATTAACGTATAAACAGAAAGGATATTAAACAACTGTCGGACTTAATCCTATTTATATATATATATATATATATATATATATATATATATATATATATATATATATATATATCCTGGATTGACATATATATGTGTAGTTGATTTCAATACTTCCTGAGTTTCCGTTTCTTAGCTATGATTTCTTAATAATGAACACGTCATTTTCGTTTATGATCGATTTCATCACGATTCTTCTGTTACGCTTGGAGCGTAATTATACATTATCTTCTCAAAGTAGATTAGTGTTATAGATGCTTCGGAGAAATCCAGTCTTTTTTTTTTTTAAAATCATTTCTAAGATACAACGATTCGGAGCTTAATCTTAAAATTGACAATTTTGTTGTTACAAGCAACACACACACACACACACACACACACACACACACACACACATATATATATATATATATATATATATATATATATATATATATATATATATAATACCTAATGGTCAGAGTTGAATTAGACAAGGAAACATCATTTTCGAAAATTAAATGAAAGAATATAAAAGGATTTAAAAGAATGTGTTGCATAAAGACAAACCGGAATTTAAACCTTAAATAAAACAAGAAATGATAAAGCAGTTCGAAGAAAAGAAAACATATTATTTGGTTTAATCCCACTTTTAACTTTGAGGTCAAGTGTAAAATAGAGAAAGTATTTTTCAAATTGCTTAATAAACATTACCCCAAAATTACAAAGTACATAAAATAATGAATAAAAACCCTGTTAAATTAAGCTACAGTTGCTCAAGCAATTTAGAGAAGATAATAAAAACAAAACTCCAGTAATTTCAAACCTAACGTGCAGCAAAACATTGTTAATAGTGATATATGTAACTACATAAATAAATATAGATATCCATCGGATGGACTTCGCAAAACTGAAGCAGTAATTTAAAAAGCAGAAGTAAAAATATAAATAGCCAGAAAAATATACAAAAGGTGTAATTATGGGAAATTTAAGAAGAGGTGGTATAATCACAAGTTATCTTTTATGATAGACAGACTTAGGAATTGTACTAGACTAGCCACACATATGTGGAATGTAAAATAAACATGATTCAACTGTAAACTGGAAAAAATTTAAAAAGCCAAAACTTTTAACAATCATGGTAATATCTCCAAACTTCTCCAACAAGAAAAGTTAGAATGATATTTTCAGATAAAAAAAATTTGAATGAGATATCGAAAATTATGACCCGTTGTATACTTATAATAAAGTTCCTTTTCAGTTCATATGAAGTGTGATGAAAGGAATCTATATATATTTCATTTACCCCGCCACCGATATATTTCATTACATTTGCTTTCTTCCTTCTCCACCTCATCATCTAACACACCCCACACCATGCGTTTAGTTATTTTTAAATAATATACCGTTCATAATTATTTTTAATAATGACTTATGAAATCAACTGAACGCAATCGTCTGAAGATACTCAACTTTCCTTTGAGAGATGTACAACATTTAACCTTTTGTAGGACACCCAGTTTAGGCAAAGCACAATTCTGATATCACGACATCCATCGTCATAAACCTCATTGACTGTCGCCTCTATATGTTTCAGTTTTCTATTAAGACACCAGTCCACAATTATACAAATGATTTTTTTAGAATATTTTTCAGATTATCGTTAGTTCTAAACACGTGTATGTTTAATTTTTAATATTTATTTCCGTATTTACTTTTATCTTATTTGTTATTTCCTTTATTTATTAAGTTACAAATCCTATACATGGTCTCTATTATGAGATCCTTTGTAATTATTGGATTACTTTTCCCCGTTATTGTTTTTACTGTTGTAAATTGGTGCATTTAGATTCTATTCTTGTTAGAACTACCAATGTTAGTCCTCGCTGTTTGATTTGTTCAGGGCGTCAAGTTATTCTTTAGTTCGAGCGTCCGACTTTATTTTGGATCGGCTAAAAGAGCATTTCGTTCCGTTCGCAGACTGGCTGCGTGCCGATCTAGACTTGATGATTCACGTGATATTATAACGCATTTGATTTATGTGGGTAATCAGAAAAAAAAGAAAGAAAAACATTACGCAGAACACGAGACCGGGATTGAAAACGGTTTTCATGGATCCATTCTTTGAGATCTAACAGATGCCAGATTTTGCTGATATATTTAATCCGGTTTTCACATCCGGTCTTCCATTCTTCCGTCTTTCCCTTCATTCCTCCAACTTTTTTAGACTCTCTTACAAACGCAGTATATTCTGTTTCTATATCGGTAAATATGATTATTTCCTTCCTTTTGTTTCGCCCTTATCCCTACATACAGCACAATCTTATACTGGCGCGTATTCATCTTCACATTCAATAAACTATAAATTAATTTCTTAAAATCTTGATGATTGAGATATCGTTGCTTGTCAAGGTCCGATTCAAATTTAAATTTTCTTTTTTTTAAAAAAAACATTCTGTGCATATATAATTTTGTATATTTATATGTTTCTAAAATCAACAGTGATCGATTTATTTGCTACAGTAGGGTTTGTATCTGCTTATATTTCTGAGATGAGGTATCATGTACACTATTTACATTATTCGGACTATTGTCTTCCTCTTTGTCGCCATATTTATTACAACGATTCGGCCGTTGTACGCAACGGCTTTCTTCAGGTGTTTGGAATATCGAACTGAAAATTTTATTTCGCTCACTGGGGTAGACAGTTCTACTTCCACGTGCCATGTCTAATGGATTTCAGTTATCACTTATCTCCTGTTAATTTCCCTCTAAATATTCTCCCCAACAGGGTATTGAACTTTGGGTCCTGTCACTGGATCCAACTAACGAATTTATCCACTGTGCCATGTGTCATTGAGGACATCAGTGTATGAATTTCTGTGTATAATATACCTAATGCCTTCAGTAACCATGTTTACCATATTGCAGTTTTAACTTTTATCATTGCATGTTTAGCACAGCTCATTTTTCAATTTGTGTTGTTGTTATTGCTTTTTCTCTGGCACTCCTTATTAATGGTTCTCATATTGTATTCATTTCTATGCTTGATCGGCTCAGGAGATTTTTGTGGCCTAGTATATATGCTGATTCCTTAAGTTTACGAATTTTCTAATAGTCTTCTTTGTTTATGATCTCAACCTGATCCCACATAGAGTCCTGGTATCCTTTTTCTCTCCACATGTGGACAGCCACGCCTGATTTTTCCACTTCTACTCGTGTTGTAGATTTCTGGTGTTCTTGAAGCCTTAACTTAAGGGGGCGTTTTATCTCTCCTTTATATTTCTTTTCGCAGATACACGGGATAGCGTACACACAGTTTTTACTTATGTTCTTCTCTATGGGAGGCCTTAGTCTGGATCTTCTTTAGATAAATAAATCGTCAATATAAGTAGTACCCTACAACGAAACAACTACCCTGGGTACATAGCAACAGCCAAAAACAACTGGAATAGGCGAGTACAAGAGGAGTATAACAACACTAAGAAAACTGTCTGCCTGCCTTATGTGAAGTGGTTATCAGAGAAAATACAAAGGATCTACGGCCCGTATAAATTCAGGACAACCTTCAAAACAGGACGATACTTCACAGATATCTCTCCCGAGTTTTGAGTTTATATAAAATAAATGCGTGTTAATTCAATTTTCTATCAAATGAGCGACATATGCCATGTTTGTATTCATATATTCTTTAAAATATTTACGCCTATAAAATATATGGTGCCTATATATCTATCTATCTATCTATCTTAGTTCATATGTATTTCTCAAAATTTTTATCATCTTGTCTCTCCTCTATTTATTTTACGCGGTCCATCAATTTCAATCTGTCGATGTTACGATCTTTGTCTCAACTAAGTATCATCTTCGTTATTTCTCACTCTCTTTGTCTCAAACAGTTCGTCTCTAACATTCTCTCGATCTCAGTCGATTCATCTCTCTGTTTCTACCTCATATTATTGATCTGCCTCTTTTTTATTGCAGTCAATTCAATTACAATACCCCAGCTCAGACATCTTCATCTCTCTAACTTTCACTCTCTCTTTAACTCAAACATTCTTTTCTCCATTTCAATGATGTCATAACTATCTCCCTTTATATTCTTTTCATCATGTCAATCTGTCTCATATAACAGCATATAACTTTCACATATTTATCTTTCGATCGATCTATCTTTCCTAAATAATTGCATATAATCTTCTCATCAATATAT
>CAHIKZ030000147.1:1475000-1582500 GCA_903632075.3 Acanthosepion pharaonis
CAGGTATTTTCATATTTTATATAAGGTGACATAGAAGAGGGTGAGGAATAGTGTGAGAGACACACTATTTCTTCACCACCTTCTATGTCAACTAATATAAGCTTAATACTGACCGTCAAAAGTGTAAATATTAAATTCATTTTTTGTTTCAACTTAAAAAGTGAAGTCTGAAGATCCATAGATAAATAAAATTCTCTGGTTAAATAAATTATAACAAGTGGAGCCTTAAATGGTCTCTTTTTCTTTAAATTAAATTATTCACTCTGACTTAACATTGAGCTTTCACGATTTCATCCTCCTTGGGATTATCCATACGTATTACCAAAATGTATTTATTTAACACACACACACACACACACACACACACATATATATATATATATATATATATATATATATATATATATATATATATATATATATATATATATATATAAGTTACTCCGAGTATGAATCATACCAATAAAAGTACTGCAACGCTGACATAAATATCTAAATTTCATATTTGGCAGGAACCATATATCATGGTGAAATACAAACAAATAATCACGTTGATTTTGGATGTTTCTGTTTGTGCCAAAATTGTTATAGTCACAGAATATCTTGCTCACACTAAAACTTCTTGATATTCTAATAACTAAATTATTTCCGTAATATCTGGCAAAGGTGAAAATCAAACTGGGGTCTCTTTCTGTTTTTCTTCAAGGAGATAACGTGGTAATACTCACAAGCTTTTTAAATAGTAATTCCAGTCCAGTCCTCTGATTTGAAAAACCTATGTCTTCAAAATTACAAGACTATTAGTTTTTAGATCACAGGGAAGAATTATGAATGTTTTCATATTTTGATTTCTATTTAAGGATATTTTTTTTTATTTTTTGCCTGAAAATTTATATAGAATTTTATTTGTAGTTACTCGTATAAATGTGGAAACTTTAATAAAGTGTCAATTTATTTTATTCTTGTACACTAACGTTTGTAAGAAATCTAAAAATCAACGTCAATAAATATCTTAAGTTTTCCATTATCTCTGATGAGAATTTATGAATTCTGTGAAATAAGATTATTAAAGGATTAACGAAAACAAGGATAAATAAAGAAACATCATTCAATTTAAAAACAGTCATTATAAATCCTTAAGTTGACAAAACAAAATTATTGCTAAAAATGTTGTCATTTATGTAAATGAAAGTTGAAATCAATAAATTACAGGAACCTGTTAAATAAAATAATTTTATTCCTTTATACATATGTAGAATTTTTACTTTCGACTGAGGATTGAAAATTTAAAATAATTTGATATGTAATGACTTAAGTATTTCAGGCTGAAAATGTGTTTTTATGTAATTACATACAGAGAAATTCGTTTTTAAAAATACAGTAATTCCTAAGAAATATGCAAAAAAATCTAATATAAGCTGTGTAGGGTTAGGGTTATGTAGATATACAAATTAGCAGTCTTTTCAAGGCAACTTTCAAAATATTTCCAGCTTGAACTGTAAATGAAACATTTCATATTGATGACCGCATTATAGATATTTTTCTCGAAATACATTTGTCTGATGTTTGACAAATGTCATCATATATGTTTTTAGAAGAGAAACATTAAGAGTTTCGGGTTTTACAAGAGCATGCATCTTATCCACGGTGGAACAGCAGATGCTGATCCGATATCGACTTTTGTGCTATCCGACAGATAAAACTAAAGCTATTCTCCTACTGTAAGATTCTTCTAACCCACGACTAACGCTCGGGCTTTTATATTTCACTCCCAAGAAAATTGCTGTTCACCTGCTTTCAAATAGATCATAACCTTTTTTATATATATATATATATATATATATATATATATATATATATATAATTTTTTTATATATAAAACTCTATTTTCGGACCTCTTTTATTTTCAGTTCAACAGCTCTTTCTTCATAGAACATCAACTTAGGTTCATAGCGTTAATATCCGTGTTGAATGTGTGGAGCTTCTTTCCTTTCAAGACAGTGTTTTCGCCTGTAATTTTCTGTATTCTGTTCCGTATCTTGGTAGAGTTTTCTCTCTCTTTTCCATCATTTCGAGAATCTCAACATCCTTTTGTTTTTTCTTTTTCGTCCCGCCTCCTTTGGGATGTTATCGTTTGCTGATGTCACTAAAACGTCTCATTTCGAGTCCCATTTCGAGTTTCCTTTGTAACCTTCGTATATTCTTTTCACATTTTCCATATATTTTTCTTTTAGGTTCGGGTCGCCCAGGACTTTGTTGTAGTGCAGTTTGTGTACTGCGTTAGGTTTCTTCCATTTTCTGCAGTTTCAATATTAGTTTCTATAAAACAGGGTGATGATCGCTTACGCAGTCGGCACTTGGGTACATTTTGCAATGAATCATTTCATTCTTGAAACATTTGTTTTTAGTTACGTAGCCAATTTGATTTTAATTTCTCCTCCTGGACTCCTCCATGACCATAGTCGTCTCGGATGTTCTTTGAACCATGTGTTTGCTATTACTTGTCATTGGCTGTGCACCACTGGATCTATTATTTACGCGTTCGTAAATCGGGCAAGAATACAGAAAATTACACAAAGAATTAAGGACCAAATGCAGGAAAGCTAAAGAAGAGTTGCTAAAAGATATATGTGCAGAAACAAGGAGAGTGTGTACTATCAACAAAGGAGATATGCACAAAAAATAAGGCAACTAACAGAACAGAGGACATCCTCGACAATAAGCTGCTTAAAATGAAAGGCTGGAACGCTCATTATTAGAGAATGAAAATTCATCAACGATGGAGCGAGTATACAGTATAAATCTTCCCTGACGAAAGAGAAAAACAGCAAAACACAGAACAACAGACGGACCGGAAATTCTGAAAAAACGAAGTAGAATCCGCATGGGCCAAACTGAACGGAAACAAGGCGGCAGGGACAGACGGAATTGTAACGGAAATACTGTCAGCCTTAGATGACTTTGGCATAGATACGATCACAGAAACAATAAATTAAATCTACAACAGCGGGCATATGTCGGATTTGTCTTCGTAGCAATGCCTAAGAAACCAGGCGCAAATGAATATGAAGTTCCACAAATAATCAGCCTAATGAGCCACGTAACTAAACACATCATCCGTATTCTGAGAAATAGGGCGCGCAGAAGTATCAGGCTAAAGATAGGACAAGAACAGTGCAATAAATCATTCCGCATTTGCAACGCTCTTTCTGATAACATTCAGAGCATGAATATCGCCTTCTTTGTTTCGGTGTTTTTAATGAACCCGCACTGTTCTTAGATATGTAATGAGAAAGGATATTCCTGGAGATTCCGATATTCAAAGAGGGAAAGAGAGACAAGGGAAAACAACGCATGAATAACCTAGAGGATTTAAGCAAGTGGATGGCAGAATGTGAATTAAGTGAGGTAACAGAAGGACGGAAGTTGTTAAGCGCTGCAGAGGATAGGGGGAAGTGGAGAAGTCTACGTCCTGAAATGAAAAGGCACATAAAAGAAAAAAAATCCTGCTTTCCCTTTACCACTGACTCTGGGTTTCCTCTGAATGATGCGTCGATGCCCTAAGGTTATGTGTATATATATATATATATATATATATATATATATATATATATATATATATATATAAAATTATTTATTTAAAAATATGATTCCATAACGCGACATAAGAAGTCTCATGTTTCAAAACAAGAGCCGAAAACTTCAATATAATTATTTAAATTATATTGAGTTAAAGTGAGCTCTGTTCCATCTTCAAGCGAATTTTTTTTTTTTGAATAACGTATTTCTGAAATTTACGTGTTTTAAAAATTGAAATCAAAATTTCCATGGTAACAGCTAGGGCGAATTGTTTAAATTGGGTAGGCGAGTGTTGGGTGTTAATAATAAGTATCAGTATAGATACTTTCGTCAAGTCAGGGAAAGGTGGGGGTGTCTAAATTTGAAACGGAAGATGTATTAACCCTCGTCTAGTTCGCATGTCTATGGAGATTTATTTATTTTTTTATTTTATTTTTTATGAAAGGGATTTGTGCATATAAAAAACCTTTCGTAACGTTTGTTTTTTGACGACTTCATAAAGGGTTATCTTTTTTTAGGGTAATTAAATTATTTATTTGGGCTATGGATTATGAAGGGTGTTATACTGTATTCATCTTTTTAGTTGATTATTCAAACCATGAATCTGATGATTGGGCTATGGATTAAACAAATTATTATATTGTATGCTTGTTTTTAGCTAATAATTCAAACCAAAAATCTGATGATGTCTACAAAAAACCGTTAATTCGTGTCTATTGTTTAATAGATTATTATATATATATATATATATATATATATATATATATATATCGACTGCTGTCAAAGTTAGATTTTAAATCTCTGATTCCGATACGAGTACAGTCCATTTACCGGGTTTGAATAAGACCGTCGTAATTCTGAAATAGATATATACCCACATATGAGCCGATTTTAGATTTTTTTTGTTGTTATATATATATATATATATATATATATATATATATATATATATATTCAGAAATCTTTGTTTCATAACTGTTCAAATTATGTGTTCTTTTTTGTTTCTTTTATATAATGAGACATTTTCATGAATTTAAATGCGTTTATATAGTTGTGTATAAGTGTAGCATTCATTTTGAATATCTATATTGTATATCTAGATATGTACAAGCCCATGCTAGATTAAATTTGTCCGTATGGAGCTCTGGTCAGAGTGATATAATGTCTGTCGTCTTGGCAGTATATTCGTGCGTCAAGAAATTATTTCTGGGTTTCTTTTACTCGGCAGCTCTCCTTCCTATGGCGAATCGAAATTTTCAAATAACATTGGCCTAATACAATTTTTCTTTCATCATCGAGATTTTTCTTTCTGATATTAAGTTGAGATGTTATATTCTATCTATTAAAATGGATATTTAATTGATATTTGTTTTAATTTGTTCAAGCAGATTTATATAATTTTGAAATATTTCATATAGGCAAATAATCTTGATTTTAATTTTTATGTCGCCGTTTACAATAAATTATGATGTTTTTCTTTTCTCTTTGTGAATTATGATATTATTGTTTAATTTAGAAAAACAAAACAAAAGCAAAACAATCGTATTGGGATGCCTATAATGTATTTTTCAAACCTTGTTATTTAAATTTTGTCTTGTTTTACTAAGTTCCAAAACATCATGCAATCCATACCATGGAAATTTTCTTATAACCAATACAGATGAAAATTACATAAACCTGCCCGACCGTGAGCTAACAATCTACTAGAAAGAAAACAAAACTACCAGCCGCAACGGAAACTTGACCAAATCATAAAGAAACCTGAATTTGAAATCGTACAATAATCAATATAAGAACTCGAATCTGAAAAATCTAATTAGCATATATCAAAAATAAGAAATCTGTTAAAAGCAGAGGCACAGAAAACTGCACCTGAGGCAATAATTTCTGCATAAGTAAATTAACCTTATGTACAAGCAATATTTTATTTAAGCTTCAGAGAGCGAATATTTAATAATTTATTTTGGAAATTGAAATCATTCTTTGACATACGTGAAATACTTGAAGCGACAGCAATCGGATAATATTAATGAATTATGAGAACCTCAGGGTCATCGTATATGAGTAAAGAAGAATTTATATGAAGAGTACGAAATTATACTGTAGTTTCTCATAACATTGAAAAACAGAAAGTCTGAATTATTTTTTACATAAAATGAAGACAAAAGGCTTGGTTTATTTAACACTCACGGGTGACATTGAAATCGAGATAAGCAGACAAAAACAACGATTAGCATACTTGAGGAGTTTGTGCAAATGACTAGAGGACCCGTCACAGTGGTCTGCAATAACATATTGATGAGAGAGACAATGGAAATTAGGCGGTGTCAGGCTATGACCACTCAATTTCTAATGAGTCACCGCAGAAAAGAATATTCTCAGACGGAAAGTCGACATCGTAGAATTGTCGATGTAAAAAATAATAATTAATATTTAAAACGAATAGCTATAAATACTGTGTTAAAATTCATGTACATTCCAACTGAGACAGTAGTGTGTCTGTCGTCACTTGATTTATAGCTTTTCATTTGCTGCATTTCACGCTGTAATTTATTGCTTCTTTGCTAAAACGTCAACAATCTTGAGGTTCTTACGTGCTAATAAAATGTACATGCACAAAGACAACATATTCGTTTTTATAAGCAAAATATTAAATTAAATTAGAATTTTATTTACATATATTCTGTCCTTAAAGTTCGTGTGCACTTTAAAAATTTATAACTTTATTTGTATTTGCGATAGAAATAATTTGTAAAAAGGATTAGAAAGAAGGAAATCTGTTTTATTGATATTTTATTTAAGCTTCCACATGTCCTTCATCATTAGCAATACAAAGGGTAATACGATTTTGCAGTTGACACGATAAGACAGTTGATAAGTCAAATAAGCAATATTCCAAATAAATAAGTATAACATTAATTGTTTGAAGGATATCTAGCGAACACAGTAAAGGTTAATGCGGTATCTTTATATTCAGAATGTAGAGGATTATTGCTATTCATATGATTGGAGTTCTTTTTTGCTTTCAACAAGAATCTCTTCTTAATGTACCATATTTAACTTTCGACTAATTGTTACATCACTCAAATTTGTGAAATAAATTTCTCGATGCTTACCACTTTTTCTACAGTTTCAGATATAACCTACCGATGTCAACCCTGTATCCAGATCATACACTCACTGTCTACTAAATTAAATATACGCAGACACATGCTCGATTATTCTAATTTCTAATCAGCCAATGATGAATTAAGTCTATTCTAAAAATAAAAAAAAGATATCAAACATTCCACAAGATAAGTATGGCCGTAATGTAACATTGGGGTTGTAATATAAAGGACAGTAATTTAAGGCTAAAAAATAATAAAAAAAGATCTGTTAAACAGTTTGTTGGGCATAGGTTGTGTTTCTGAAATACAATATATTTAATACGGTAGTTGACAGTCACAAATCCTCAAGGAAATGAAGAAGAAACAGGTTTCGACAGTACTTTTACATTAGCCTCTGGACTGACGAGTTAGAAATTAGCGAGAGCGCGAGATTTCCTGGTATAAAACGGTTTTCTGCCAAAATATGATAGAATCTTCATCATTCTAACAAAGAAATGATTGGCTAAAATGTTGGGATAGTAAAGTGCTCGCACTCTATAATTGTCCATCACTGACAAGTAGTCAACAAAATTTCCCAACTGGCGAACACTATAGGGAGCCAATACGGACCACATATTTTGTGCTATTTATTTCTATATGAACACTTTCTCAGGGTGAACAGTCAGAATATTTTATATCAAGTCAGAAAGAGAGATTGTGCGAAGACTGCACTGAGGACAAAACCAATGAAAGAAAAATTAGAGCCCACTACAAAACAATATCCGGATTCACTCAAACAGCCATGCGAGCCACATATAATGTCATAACAACGTCACATTTAACGCGAAAATTGAATTTTAGTTCTGTAAATACAAGTTGTGTAACTTATTCTTATCATAAGTTATATTATCATTCGGATTATTTGTAAAAGATCATTCGTATTATGTCCAGGGTTTCCACATTGTAACTAGTGAAAAAACATTCCACCACTCACTACGACGTAGGATAAAATATAATTATTAGGAGCCAGGTACTATTTTCATTATAAGGATATTTATCCATCACTTAATACCATTGAAGAATTCTGAAAATGATATAGAATTTATAAAATGACTACAAAACGAAAATATTTTTTTATCTCGGTTTGACTGAATCGGTACATGCGAAATTCGCAGAGACCAAGAGCTGACTATATTTGATTTTCCTATTTACAATCAATCATTTTTTTCTGTAATGAGATTTTTCAACATATATCAACGCTGAGTGTGAGAATAACGTCGATGTTACTCTCTGTTTAAATTTATAAGATCTTTTTTATTCAATTTTTTTTTTTAAGAAATTAGTCTTCGAATTCTCATTTTAATATTTATAGGCGTTTTCCACCAAGTTTTCTTTTTGTATACTCTTGGTAGTATGAAAAATCTAACAGGTTGATTATGTCATTATTTTCTGTTTAGGTTACAGATGAATCACCATTTTTTCTTAGGCTACTTTTTGATGTTTTTAAGTATTGTAATTTCATTATTTAGTAAAGATCATTGCCATTATTTAGCACTATTTTATAGGGCCAAATGAATGATCGAACTAAATTAAGCGTCATAAAATTAATTCGATTAAAGTCATTTTTACACATTGAAATATTACACTGGTTGCATGCAGATGATATTTCAGCAATTTCTGTATTGGTATAACGCCATGAATAACATTCATATTAAATTCCTGATCTAATGAGACCGTTTAGAAATATGAGTCAACTGTTCATGTCAACATTAGATTTTGTAGCAAAATAGGAAATACAGTTATAAACAAAGTAACAACTGCTGAATTGTTATCTAATGTCCGTTAATGATAGAAATTCACCTCATCGATGAAGAAGAATATGGAGAGAACCGACAACTCAGATTTCTTGCATATATAAGGAGAAAGGAATGTTTAGAAACTTTCACATTTATTGGCTATAATTAAGGTAAATGAGACAGTGTAAGGCAGCGGGTGTTGTGAGCTTATGTTAATGGATAGTGAAACAATTTTTGGGAGACTTGGTAACAGGAAAAATTTTCCTAAGAAATAAATAGATAGAAGGTTGTGGAGTTCCATGTTCATTCACAACCTGAAGGGTTAAATCCCAATGAAGAAGACGCTTCTGACGGTACTCGCCAAAATTGCATGCAGTTCACCAGTCTTCGTAATCCTTATATCAATACTAAAATTCCTATAAGAAATCCTCCCGTTTCAATTCATCAACTCAGCAGAATATTGTCTATTCTGTATACAGTTAATAAAATCCTATTAATTTTTTCTTTCACATTTGGATCATTCAGGCGTCTTTCTCATTGCAGTTTTGGTGCTGGCTTAGACCTATTAAATTTCTGTAGTTTCACTCTAAGTTTACATGTCACTATTTATTCCAAAATTTTTCTGTTCATAAATTGCGCTAATATATGATTGGCCAAAGTTGGCCATTTGTATTTGCTGTGACGTTTTGATTCTTACGTCTTATTCAATAACGGCTCATTGATCGTTCCATTTGAAGAAACTAAGCTGGTTAAAATGATCTCTTCTGCGGACAAGCATTACTTGCACTTGGACACACTCTATGCAGCAATCTCCAAAGACCATTCGGAACTGTTTAAAATCATACCTTCCTATGAATAAATGATTACCGTTGATATGATTTGCTGTTGTTCATTTCGGTAACACAAAATTATTTTGGATTACATAATGTTTAAAATATATCCCCCCCCACCAAAACAAAAACATAAATGCGTCTTGAGAGGGCCTCTGTTTAACTCTTATGACAATGACAATTTTCTACTAAGAAATAAATCGTTCAAACTTAAAAGTATTTTTATCTTTGATTTAGATATTTAGAGCATCTTGCACATCTTTAAATGTTCGATTTGATCTCTGAAAATTTCATTTGATAATCTAGAGATGTTCAATTAGAAAACACAGTGGAAATTTGCCAAATATTTTTAACAAGATTGTCACCTGTTACTTTGCCATAAATTTCAGACATAATTTAATCATATTTTACCATACTTATATTTACAATGAGCAATTGAATACAAACGCTGCCGAATTTTATCCTTCAGAAATGTGAGAAATATGAAACACATCTGAAGACAAGAATATCTGAGGAGTAGATACAGCAGAGAAAAAAAACGAACTTCTTGAACAAATTTCGTTAAATTAAAAAAAAATGTCATATATAGTATGACAATTACTTCAAATTTAGTTCACCAAAACTATGTATATATGTATGTATGTATGTATCTCTCTCTCTCTCTCTCTCTCTATATATATATATATATATATATATATATATATATATATATATATATATATATATAATCCACTATGAGGATATATTGTAGAATACACATATTGCAGAATTATTAACTAATTTCAATTTGCTTATACGTGTCATAAGAAGACAGCAGGTAGGTTTGCAATTGAAAATCTGCCTATATATAAAGAATCAAAAATAGCAACATGTTTTTACTGAAAAACGCCATATGTTAACAAATATATTAGATTTTTTTTCAGATTCAAGAGGTAAACGAATGGGACGCAATCTTTGATACGATCAAAAAATCCACTCAGGTTCCATTTTGTGCACTTAAAATTCATGTTCACGAAAAACAAATTTTCATTCTGAACACACACACACACACTTACTCATATATATATATATACACATATATATATATATATATATATATATATATATATATATATATATATATATTTATATATATATTTATATAAATGTATACATACGATATGTAGGCATTTCAATATATATATATATATATATATATAAATGTCTAGGTACGTGAAGAATTTGGCACGAGTCTATGAACACGAACATATATGCGTTTGTGAATTTTTGTGTGTCTGTATACGAGCATTCACATGTTTCGAATAATGGATATGTATAAAAGCATTCCAAAATGCATATAATTTTGATGTCTACATAAAAATTAATGCAAGAACGGAGGTATTTTAATAATGACTTTATACGTGTAGGCGTTTTAAAGCTTTCCGCATTACTCGCTTCATAAAATCAGCATTCTCCAGATTACACATTAACATATTGTTGTTTCAGAAATATATATATACGTTGCGAGGGGTAAATTGTCGCTATATTCTATTTTTAATTTCGCCTCTGCATTTTGTTTGTTTTTGATTTTGTCGAGATTAAGACCTGTAACTTATCATTCACCTCGATGCCTGATATCGTACTCTACGAGTTTCTTGTCGATGGTTTCTTATTGACCTGTTGGTCTTGGTAATGATTTCGTGGATATGTCCTAAGATTGATTGACTTCACAGAAAAAAATACTAGGTTATAAATAATGCTTCTTTTCAGAATCTTTATGTGTTTTTTTAAGAGTTTCACCGCAAACAAGGCGGGAAGCCACTAGCACGCAAGTATTACAGAGAGTTGAAACGAGAGCAAATAGGAGTGATAAAACGGAACGAATGAAGAGAAGGATAGTAGATAGATCAAGGCATCTAGAGACGTCGATTGACATTGCATTTGAATAGATGGAGATTATAACTATCAGAGAAACAGGAAGAGGTGGGGGATTTCCAACGGCGAGATGTTCTTAATCTTAAACATGATAAACTTGGCTACATTCTAGCGGGCAGATATTATCGAAACGCCGGAGTTGACATCACGCGCTTGCTGTGCGTTCATTTCATTTCTTAGGTCGACTAGAATCTACCAATGTATTTTTCTCCCTAAGACGGAAATAAAAATGTCAAATTTTGTGATTGCAATTTAGATTAACTTCTAATCGTGTTCCCTGAACATGTATTCCTGAGCACCTTGTACACATTACCTTGAATCGTGTAGAAGATGTCATGATGTGGAATTCGTAAACAATAAACTTATCAAACATTTCGGAATATGAATAATTTATAACAAATTTAGTAGAACATTCAACGTAGATTAAGCTGTGTAAATTGTTCTTTCAGTCAACGCTTGAAGCTGCTCCACAATCTTGTGACATATACTTAAATATATTCGCCCAATCGTGAAATACATGCGGATATCAGGCATTGCACCAAACATGTTGATGAATATATAGAGAGTCAGGAGTGTACTACCACTTTCTCAAATCGATGGTTAAAAATGAATTCGAGCGAGTGAAGCATGTACTACACTTCATCGAACCTCATGGACTGGCGTTACAGAATCACAAAGAACTGTACCATATGACAGAAATCATATCTCTTTTATTATTAGTAACATGTAATTCAAATAGAAAATAATGGCATAATCAATATATTGATGTTGCACTCTACCTCAAGTAAAAGTCAACGAAGACATCTACCGTCAGAAAAGACAAATAACACTTGAGAAACTTATCTTCTTCAAAACATACCTTCAGATTTATAATTTTCAAACGACAGTCGAACTGAGTCCTCCGTCGATGAATAACGAACCTTTCCTCAAGAAAGAAACCATTAATATATCTATCTATAAAAGGCAGGATGTGTGTGTGTGTGTGTGTGTGTGTGTGTGTGTGTGTGTGTGTAAGGAATGCACGGCCGCAATTTTCGACGGATTTGCACAAAAAATTTACATGCACATGCTCCGAGTTAGTGCTAAGGCCGAGAACGACTTTGCATTTCCCAACTCCCATCGATAGTGGATTAATCGTTTTTTTCATGCTTCTACGGCAGTTTTCGTGTAGTTTGCGGCCATTTTGTACTGGCCAGATTGAGAAGTGGGAAAAATTTAAATCTGCATGACATTTTACTCCACTTGGCTCATTCGCTTGCTTAAACTCAACGTTGATTTTGATTCCGCAGAACTTGGCTGAGTGTGAAAATGCATTTGTTGTTAATATTCTTCTTTCATTCGGTTTTTCCAGTTATGAGTCCTTTGATCGTTTTGTGTTCATTTTGTTAAGTTCTTTTTTCGTAACATATTTAATGTTTAATATAGAGCTTAAAAAGAAATTAGCAGTGTGAGATAGGCAAGAAGTAAGGCATTTAGCAACATCGGCACGGCAAAGGGCACTCCTTTAAAGGCAAGGAAGGGCAAAAATATTTTAAGTTAAATGATAGCGATTGATATATGAGTTGTACGATTTTTGAATCAAGCACGGGCAACGCCTATCCATACTGCTAGTTAACATATATATATATATCTGTGGTGTGTGTTTCTGCATCTAGGTGTGTGTGAGTGTGTGTTTATGTGTTTGCGTACGTGTGTGTAATGATACCGGAAATATCGTCAACCGCCAATCAATTGAAACTGACAAAAATTGTTAAAAAATTCGATCATCATATGAACTCTTGGAATTATATGTATGGTGGTGGATCAAGCGAATGCATTTAGACTTTTCAAAGTGACTATAATATGTCTTTGATATGAAATAATTATTTAGTTTTACAGATTTAGCTGATTTTCTGTTACCCTAATTTGTGATATTTAAAAACACCAATAAAAACGTTTGGAAAACTGAATGACTTCAGCTGAGCTGTACAACTAGACACCTTGGAGGCCAGAAATTTTAAAATAAAAAAGATAACATTCATCAATCAAAAATAACAATTAAAACTTTAAATATTTAACTATCGCAGAGCTTCAGAGTTTTCTCTTTCGGGACTAATTAGAACCGGTGTTTCCGTTTATATCTCCGACTACAAATATAGAATGTCATCGAAATTAACTATACTGGGGTTCGAGGAAGATCTTTTAGATGGCGAAACACATTACACAGAATTGTTTCTTTGATGTCATTTAATTATATAACAGTGAGAGTAAACTATGCGAGAAAACATTCTTAACTGATAGTTCCAAAATCTGAGGAAGGCTAAAAGAAATATTCATCAATAAACAGTAAGGCATCATCAGGAGAATTCAAACGAAAAGCAGATATGTAATAAAATATTACATTAGATATTTACGACGATTATGATATGCAAATAATTCAACTGTCGAAAGGTCACAATATGAAAAATGGGGCGTGTAGTACAAGTAATGTATAAGAAAATAAAAATGACATTAACTTTTGTAAAATAAAGATGGGTGACACCGATAACCTCCTAATAATACTAACAAAAAGTAGAACATCAATTGGAAGAAATACTTAAATTCTAATGATCTCACATAAGATACATAAAAAAAAACTCGCTCTAACTCTTAAAATCTTTTCATAAGCAAAAAAATCCATTACTTTTTACTTCTTGGGAAATGGTTGTGAATACTGCAGATATTCATTAAAAAAAAATAATGCCGAAAAAATAATATATTCATATGTATATTTTATCAAAGAATTTATTGATCTTTCATTTGGCAGTCATCGGTTGAATAAAGAAAATAGTAGAACAATATATTTTGGTAAAATTTAAAGCCGGTTTACAGTTTATTCTAGTGAATCGAAAGACAAATCCAACAGAATAAATCTACATCTCGAATATTATTATCCAATCTGCAAATCATACTCCACGGGTAAATGGAACATTAAAACTTCATTCAATTGAGTGTATATGTAGAAAGTCAATTATATCATCACTTATTAAAAACCTCGCAAAATAATAACAACTGAGGTAAATATAACGAGAGAGAGAGAGAGAGAGAGAGAGAGAAATTTGGAGATAATAAACTGATGAAAATGCCAACTGGAAGATAATCATTTGGAAACATAATGGGATTTCATTGCTTTGTTCAACAATTTCATTATTTCTCGTATGTCTTCAATAGAAGTACACAATGCTGAAGCTACAATCACATAGTCATCGCTTTTTATTTAACAGTTCATTAATAAGGATTTGCTGAAATATTATCGGACAGCTTGACAAACACTTCCAAAATATATTTTGGTCATTTATTTTAATATAAGAAATTTACTTACGCGGAAAATATTTTAACACTTCCTCGTAATTTATCTAATTTTAAATGATTATTACTGTAAAATAGTGTTATTATATCAATCAATTCCATTCGATTTTTAAGATCTTGCCTCTTCCGCTTTCATTTTATAATCCATCTTTCTTAATTACATTAGTTGCACTCAGACTAACGGTCCATTTTTATTTTTACTTAATAACATCTCGAAAGATTTGAATATCATTCAGTGAATATGTAATGCAAATTATGATAATTTCTCATCCAAGAAATTTCAATGAATAATTTTTTCTTTACATTAATAAATGTATAGAGAATCCAAACCCAACAGCAACGAAAAATGCGATAAATGTAGAAGCAGATATTAGGCACATTATTTACAATAAATTTCACCCTATATACAATCTAGGATTCACTTGAGTTAGATGGTTATATAATAAGATGTAAGAGGTACAGTTTACTGGGATATGTGAGGAATATGACGTTTAATACAAGACTTGAAAATGTTAAGATTATACTGATCGTAGAAGTATCCCCTAGGTATTCGAAAAGGAGCGCTTCCTGGGAAGAAGGTGCTCGGCAGGAATATAAATCCTACAATATATGAAGTATGGCGGTTTTAAACCGTGAAATTTAAAACCAATAGAACTAAGGAATGTAGTTCGTATGATCACTTTCCGTAGAGTAGCGAGAATCTTGCAGTACTCCATGTTCGGCTTGATCTGGCTCTAAGTGACGGTAGACGATAGCTAGAGTAGTCAGCTAATTATTACTACAGAGAACTGACCATCTCCACAGAATCTTAAGCGATGGAACGTATGTACGAGTTCCACTTGCGGTCTGGGTTGAGCTTTACTCCCAACTGGAGCTTAAGGCACGGGGTCTCCTGAAAAGTACACGAAAATTATTAGTTTGGTTTTCAAAGCATTGAATGTGAGCATCCAGCTTTCTGCGAGGATTTCCTCTTAGAGCCCGGTCAGAGGAGAAATCAGCTGTCAGGCGCTGGTTATCTAGACTTTGGGAAATGCACCCATAATTATTTGTATCATCATCGGACAAAGAGGAAGTCGAAGTAGGCGCCACTGAGTTGGTGTCTGTTTCAAAACTGCCCAGTGTAACGGCTGGGAAAGGAAGTCACGCAATTCATTTCCTTGAGGCGACCGAAGAAGAAAAAAAAAGCTGGCCTGTCAGCGAGCGATGCACTGCACTTTTTGACCCCCACCTCATCATCATTTTTTTTTCTTTCTCCTACAAATCTTACGCAGATTATTTATGTAAAACTTTGTACCGAGAAGCAAGCTAACTTCAGAGACCCGCTCAGTAAGAAAGAATTAATAAGCTAGAAAACTTTTCCAAGAATTCCATAGCTGGATTGGTTGTATAGCACTCACCTATACTACACCGTTTAAAAGACCTTCAAAATAACTAATGCAATCGTCCTTAATATGTGTTTATTATTTACTAAAATAATATCTCTCATTTTTTTTTTTGATTTTGCGTAGTGTCAAAAATCGTAACATGGAAACACCTTTCTCATGTAGGTCAGTACTGAGGACTTTTCTGTTACCAGGTAACGACAGTTTGTGAGCACGAATACAGATATTTGTTCTAATAAAGTGATCAGTACGTTGTTCGGCAGCCTCGTAATAATTATCTCAGATAGTGATGGTGAATATACGCATGCGTACATCAGTATTTTCTCATCATAAGAAGTGCTATTATTATATGAACAACGAAATAATGGATCTAGCAAGGATACAAAATGTTCTGACAGAGGACAGGAATGTGACACCAAGATCCAAAAACGCATTGGAATAACCAAATATGCCTTCCTAAAGCAAAATGTTAAGAACTAGTAAACGTTGTTAGAAACAAATTATACTGAAGTGTAATGTAATATATGCCCTCATATTTGGCAGTGAATGATATTCAATCGCCTCACTGATGAAGTAAAGACTTGAGGCAAAAGAGATGTTGTTTGATAGAAGGATGATGGAAATTACAGGAAATGAAGATGGGAATAACGGCGATAATTTAAGAAAGATGGAAACAAAAAGGACACTTCTATTTAAAATGAGACAACATCTCAAGGGAAAGGATACTTGGAGAATTTGATACTCACATGGATTATTGAAAGAAGGAAGAGCAGAAAAAATAGAGAATAACATACACAGTGAAATTCTCAAAATTGTTAAAAGAAGAGCATAGAAAAAAGGAAAAAAACTTACTAAGAGCTACAAACATCAAGAAGTTGGTGTGGACTGTGATCACCCACAATCTGAAGGGACACAGCGTGTAGAAGAATATTTTTATCTTCAGATGCGACATTCTGCTGTGTTCTATATTGAGCTCCTTGTAAATCCTTAGTCTCTCAAACATATTTCTTAGCATTATTTTCTCAGTGTTACTTCTTTGACTTCGTATCCTTCTTTATTACTATTATTATTATTATTATTATTATTATTTGTTGCTGTTGTTATTATATTTGTTATTCATCGATTATGGCAAAGTTAACATAGGTTTAGAAATTTTTCATTTGATTTTTTTACAGTTTCTCTTCCTCTTCTACTATTCTTGTTGACGGTCTCATTGGTCGTTTCCATGCCTCCTCCTCTCTCAATTTCTTTTGTTGATTTTTACTTTCTTAAATTTCTTATGTATTTTTCTGATTTCAAAGTGTGTTACATTTACAATTTTTTCTCATTTCTTTTCTTTCTCCCATTACTCCGTTCATAATTCTAACTCTTCCTTCTTTTGGCTCTTGCTTACTAAATCAAACACTTGTATTCCCCTACCCCCGTAGATGGTAATTTTAACTTGTGACTCTCTGTGTGTGTTGGTATACATATATATTCAATTTTTATTGTATTTGGGAATGAAAATAAAGACCAGCTGTAATTTGTCTGTGCGAGCAGAAAATTCTTCCATGCCGCTTGCATTATTAAAAGAAAAGAAAAAAAACAATAATATTTTATCTACGAACAAATCACTTGTGTTTAATAAAAAATGCTGGAATTGGTAAAAATAAGTATTTTTAATAGGAAGCGATGGAGATTATTAATTGTATTTTTCAGATTCCCAAATATTTCAGTCAGTGAACACAAAGAAAAGATATTTATTGAAAATTGATTGTGAATTCACACAAGAACATATATTGATAACCGTTGCAAAATCAGAGAGAAGTTGAGAGATAAAGAGTTAAGGCTTTCATATATATTGATGAGCAATTTTTTACGTAAATATTTAAATGTGTAATCATATCTTTGTTGTGTTTGAAAGAGTTAATATATATAACCAGATTAGAAAGTGAGTGCTGTATCCACACAGACAATAGAGAATTAAGATACTTGCAATGTTTCAGTTATTCATTATATATCAATTTGAAGCTGATTCAATGGTAATAATAGTAAATGTACAGAGAATAAAATAAGCAGAATTATGACAATGTATATATGTAGCGTACAATGATTGATATTCGTAATACAACTATATATATATATATATATATATATATATATATATGATTCGTTAGAGACGACTGTTAAGTCACTGCCATTAAGTTATTATCTAATTTTTCTTGTGTTCGTACGAGTGTGTTTCTTTTATGGGCACAAAATCTATAAAATATGTCCAATAGCTGTCAGTTACCCAGAACATTAGGACAATTTGGATACACTTTTAATCCAGACAGGAAAACATATACGAACAGCCAAAGATTTCTTTCATTTATCTTTAATGAAACATATAAAAGAGGGATTGCCCCCTAAATACATACACACACACACACATATATACATATATATATATATACATATATATATATATATATATATATATATATATATATATATATATATATATATATATATATATATATATATATATATGTAATTATTTATATTAGGATATTAAATAAAAAAAACATATTAAAATCGCTACTCAATTACAAATCTATTTCAACATGACAAGTGCGTCTCATTGGGCAATGCCAAACAAATGGCGAGTGAAAGATTAATTTCATTTTAAAAGCAGAATACTTTAAAAAAAAAGGCTTGTGAACTCTGTCGTGATTAAGATGTTTCTGCATATAAATCATAGACATTTTCCTAATGGATAGATAAAAGTTGTTACATTATTTCGTGAAATGTATCAAATCTGAAGTTCAACTTTCCTAACAAGTGCACTTTAACCCAAAAGTATACATCATACCTTGAAACTCTATTTTATCTATTCTGTACTCTCTTACTACTACAAGACGGAAAAAAGGCTGCTGGCAAACATAATAAAAGGTTAATAGAATCTTCCTTGCCGGCTGTATTTAATGAAATTATATATATATATATATATGTATATATGATACAAGTAATATAACCGTTGGTATATAATCCTAGTAATATCAAATATTAAAACTGATTCACAAAAAGAGCACAATGTATTTATGATAACAAAGCCTATATATCAACAACAAAATCCCAAATTACCTCATATGGAATGTATAGATCTATTTTAACCAACGAGAATTAGGCTAGTCTTATTCAACCCCGATGTATGAACTGTGTTCCTGTCAGAATTAGAAATTTAAAATTTAACTTTGACAACCGTTGAAAAATTGATACAGATTTTATCCATTTCGATGTTTCAGTCAGACAATATACTCGAGTCGGTGGTAAGGAAATGTTGAAGGTATAGCCTTAGAAGGAAGATATTTTATAAAATTAACCATGATATAAACTTATGACATTAAATTAGGCTTACATTAAGAATGAGGTGTTAAATTGAAATTAAAATTGCCCCAGAAAAGAGATTTATGTTAATATATATATATATATATATATATATATATATATATATATATATATATATATATATATATAAACTCCATAATGCGTGTATAAATAAATAATGCTGTGGCCAGTTATGGAAACAGAAAGGAAAACATGGAAGAAGAAAGGAAGGTTGAACAAGTGAATTGAAATGACCAAACATATATACAAAATAAGAGTGTTATTAGTCAGAAGATATAAGTGCACGTCCGATCTATCAGGTGACACAGTATCCCGACTGACTCGCCTATGAAGTCTCGCAGGTTAGTATTTATAAAAGAGTAAAAGTTCATTCTAATGTAGGTAGGTCACCATAATATCCACTCCTAAAATATTTTACGTCCGCAGGATTCTGAAGAAATGTTTTTTCCTCTTTTATATTAAAGTTCTGAGGTTGTATATGTAGCTGTAAAAAATGTCAAAACAAATCCATTCTGACGAATATTTTTACAGAATGTTTAGCAACTTTTGAGTGGTTTTCCACCGCTGGACTTGTTTAATTTTTTGAGAAATCAAACGTTACCTTTTTTACAACTGGCTACGTATTTAAACATGGCTGACTTGTTTTACCAAGTTCTAATTAGAACAACTTTGAGAACTTTTATTTGTCGACGCGTGAGCTATCGGTTTTACTGTTCCAGCAGTCATTTTGTGAATAATAAATGCGCCTAAGCCATACGAACTAGCGTCGCTGGCAACAATGACTTCCAATTCCGGGTCGTAATGTGTAAGAAAAAAGTCTGATGTCAGAGTTTTCTTTATTTTTTCAAATGCATCCTGGCATTCTGCTGCCCAAACCTAGGACTTGTGTTTCTTTAATAGTTTATTAAGAGTGGGACACGCAAATCATGCATATTTGGTATGAATGCCGGAAAATAATTTGCTAGTCAGGGGAAGCTCTGCAACGAAACGATGTTATTGGGCGCAGGCATGTCATTAAT
Organism: Acanthosepion pharaonis; assembly: GCA_903632075.3. NCBI lineage: Eukaryota > Metazoa > Mollusca > Cephalopoda > Sepiida > Sepiidae > Acanthosepion > Acanthosepion pharaonis. The sequence goes on from CAHIKZ030000147.1 coordinate 1,495,306, forward strand.
CGCGACATCCCGTTCATGATTTGGTCTCCTGCAATCCTTGTCGATTATGTGTCCTAGATATTTGTTTTTTTCCATGAAAATATCACATTTTATCTGTTTAAGTTTGAAACAGTAATCTTGAATATTAGGAAAAAACCTTTGAGGACGTGTATCGTCATGTTCAACTAGCTTTGGCTTTTAATCAGAATGTCATCTAAATAAACGACTTAGAAGTCAAGGCCGCTCAGCATAGTATCCATGACTTGCTGGCGCGACCTTGACCCCGAACGGTAAACATTCGAATTTATATAATCCGCGATGCGTATTTATACACAATAAATTTGAACTCACCTCTTCAAACGGAATTTGTAAATAAGCTTCACTCAGCTCAATTTTCCAGAAAAAATTTGCCCCCATTTAGCTTCTGGGCAAGGAAGAGGGTAATGATAGTCCTTCAGACTATCAGCGTAAACGCTTTCTTTCGATTTCTTTTTTACATAGATCGCTGGTGCGGCTCATTCGCTGTACTCTACCTTTGATAGAACTGCAGTTTTCACTAATCTGCCAAGTTCTTGGTTAATTTGTTCCAACGAGGCAAAAGGCACATTTCGCTTCTTTTTTAACACTGGCTGGACGCCGTCTTGTAGTTCAACTTTTGTCATCATCTTAGTACACCTGCCTAACCCATCAGAAAAAATTCCTGGATAGGCTTCCTTCAGTTTGTCATCTTCGGCATTCCAATTTTCAATTGTTTTGTCAGCATGAATTTACACGTAAGTCCCAAAGCTGTAATTGTGTCATCCAGTCAGTGCCAGAATGAACAATTATAATTTTAAGAGTCTTCCCGATGAACTTTGTATTAGCAATCAATTCTCCCTCGAATCTATTCTTTCCCCACTTACTGATCTTGCAATCTTGCTAGATTTTATCATGACTTACCCAAACTTTTCAATGTTTGCAAGTTTATTATTGTCAAATCAGAACCCGAGTCTACTTGAAATTCCGAACTTTTGTTTAACATTTTTACGTGCAGGAATTTTCTGATATTAGCACAGTCTCAGTCTCGATCGTCCGACCTTGTATTTGTTTTCTTCAGCTATTGGTTTTATTTTTCGATCGGCAATGCGAGCTTTTATGTCCGACTTGATTACTTATGTATCATTTTTTGTTCCGGAAAATAAATTCTTTGTACAAGCATAGGGCCCCACATCCGTAAGATGGGTTAGGGAGGCAAATTATATGACTTTTTCTTTGTTTCCATAGTTTTAGGAGACTTTATTAGTTTCTCTCTGCAGCCTACTTTTTAGACGTGAGCAATGCCCGATTCTTCTATATTTTTAGAATCCTGTTTACACGGGCGTACTTGTGACATTCTTCAGCGATCTGCTGTAGTGGTATATTCGGCTCATTCTTCAATTTGTTTAGTATTCTTCGCCTAATTTCTGCATCTTTTGTTGAAATTAGTCCTTGCACTAATATCAAACATTTGAACTTATTCGCACTTAGCTCCACCAGTCTAAAATCATCGCAGAGCTTGTTTACTACTGACGCAAAAGCGGTGTAATCTTCCCATTCTTTACTAGTTAGATTAAGACATTTCCATCCCTTATGGAAAAGAGATGACTTTGGACTGAAAAGCTCTTTCTCTCTCTCTCTCTCTCTCTCTCTCTCTCTCTATATATATATATATATATATATATATATATATATATATATATATATATATATATGTATGTATGTATCCGAAAAACAGAGCTTATTAAAGGGAACACTATGCATTAAGCCTGTGTCATTTCACTTTTCTGATCCTCTGTAAAATGCAAAATACTCATGAGGCTATTTACATTATTTATATCATTCAGACTGTTATCCTCATCTTCATTGCCATATTCTCAACGTTGTATGCTTCGGTTTTTCGCCAGGTGATTAAAATTTCGAACTGAACCCAAAGCAACTCTGCAGGATTTTTGTATTAAACTCACAACGGTTTTCGGTCAAATCACTGGATCTAACCAATGTCTTCATCCACTGTGTCATGTGTCCTTGAAGAAGAGGCATGGCACGTGAAACTAGAAAAAATAAAGTGTTCAGTTCCAAGATAAGAAGACGGTCGGAGCCTACAGCGGCCGAAACGTTGTGAATATTGCAATGAAGATGAACATAAAAGTCCTCTGTATATTCGTGTTTTGAAGGCCCTCAAACTGAATACCTATTGTATATATCTCAAATATAAATAAGTATATATTTCATAAACCTAAATACGATACTATTATTTGATATCTATATTTAATTGACCTATTATTTATAACTGATATTCTTTTTTATTCGGGCCATCCCAATAATACCACTGAGAAAAAATGTACTTAAAGTAAAAGAATAAGTAAAACAAAAGACATTATTAATGAGCGAGATCAATCAGTCAGTAGGTGACGATTGGTATTTTATTTAAATATTGAAGACCAAGTGTGATGTGCAAGACAGAACGTTAAAGAGTATTGCACAAGATAAAAGGGCGAGAAAAATAAATTTTAGCATAGGACTTACGGTTGCATCTAGCAATTTCAACTATAAAATGATGAGACCCTGCGGCCAATCTAGTGATGCGCGTAAATTCACAAAGTTTAGATAACATAGTAAAATGATCATCAGAAGAATTACTATGAAAATATTTAGAGAAAAGGCACAGAGAAGGTACCTTACGGCAGTTGGAATTTGACAGAAGATGAGGTGCCAGGTCAGGAATATTAACATTGCAGCTTCTTCTTTGTGTTATACCAATAATCTCAAAGTATATTGCAGGAGGACTAGACTATATATGGCTGTATACAAAGCATGAACAAATGGCAGATTCAGAAATATGTAAGATAGATTCTGTAGAGAAATAATGTCCTACACTACACAGTAAACCAACTTTCGTGGAAGTGGAAGTTACAGCTATTTCAATATAAATAATCATCCTATTAGTAACTCAGTATTACTAGTCCTCACCTGTAATATTGGACACAATCACTCCACATGTATACACACATGTATATGTGCGTCTGTGTATATATATATATATATATATATATATATATATATATAGAGAGAGAGAGAGAGAGAGAGAGAGAGAGAGAGAGAGTTTTTTACTAGTTATTTCGTAAAAAAAAACAAATTTTCCACAACCATAGTAAGATACCTCTCCTTAACGGGTTGTAGCGTTCAGGCACTGAATCAGCGTTCTTCACTCAACAAGTAAGACATTTAAGTTTCAGAGGAACACAGCAATTTTGTCTTTGACAATAATGAACATTGCAATATTTGTCTTGCATTAAATAATACTCTGAAGATGATGTTTTGCTACGCCGAAAGTACTCGGAATAAAATGAATCAACGTTGCGATTTTCTCTCCTGCTTTAAAAACGACAGCAAAATGCTTATCCTTGAATATGAAAGGATCCCATATTATTCAGAACATCTATAAATTATACTTCAGCGAAGCATGCCTCAATATATATATATTTAAATACATATATATACATACATACATACATACATACATATATATATATATATATATATATATATATATATATATATATATATATATATATATATTTTTTTGATTTATATTCCGTAACATTATCAGTAATGACTGAGAAGTCTTCAGCGCATACTTCAAAGGGATAAGAGCTAAAAGCTGAAAAATAATTTAGTCCAAGTCAACACAAAATGCTTTTGCAGTGTGGGTATTATATCGTGTGAAAGAAGAAACGCTGTAAGACAGAGGCATAATTTTTTGACTAAAACTCAAGAACATAAACATATAAAAGTAACGCATAAAAGCTGGAAAGGATAATATAACAATATCTAGAAAAATGAGAAAATAAAATACAAGATCGCGTTGTTGGGACAAGATATTTTTTTGAATAAATATTAGCAGTCGGAAAATCGATTGACTGAAAAGAAATAAAATTCCACGCTGGAGGATTGGAAACTTTACATGCATTCGTGTCAAATGTTAATGTCTTGATATAAGCAGAAATGCAATAAAGTATTTTTATCTCATATATGTTGTATAAAAAGTGAGAATCCTTTGCTTGAAATGTACATAAAGTTACGTGTACAACGCTTGAAATAAACCTAGCTTTATACTATTATCTAACTAATTCATTGGAAAAGTAATTAGTTCAACCCTTCACTAATATAGTATACATTAAATGTATGATGTCAAAACATGTATAAAATATATGCCAATATCTATATTTATGACAATCACTCTCTATATCCATATGTCTAAGTGATTTAAATATGTAGTGGAAGTCAGAAATTGTGCCAAAATTTATACGAAATATATTGAAAAAATCGTATGAAGGAAAATATTCCATGTATAGTTTATATATATATATATATATATATATGTGACAGAAATTAAGAAGATTTGAGATGATTAAAATTAAGTAATTCATCGAATTTAGAAGAAACCTCAAAAGAATGCAGAAAGCACTGGACAGCCGTTTCGTCTTATATTTGGAATTTATCAGCAGTGCGCATCCACTAACGAGAATTGAAACCCGGACAGTTACGATAGAATCAAACGTCATATAAACTGTACCAACGGGCATCGGAGACGAAGACCTATCGAATTAGACTTGATATAGTTCTGCTCGATCACATACTCTTGGTGGAACTCATCTGAGTTTCTCTTTTACACATAGGAATGTGCCCTTACGAGCCACGTCTATTATCACCAAGCCGCTCCATCCAGAGCATTAGAAGCCGTTTCAATTAAGGATATACAAGTGATTGAAGCCCGTTGGAACAGTTTGTATGACGTTGGTGGTCCGCGTTTATGAGCAAGTATTTTTCTGTTTATATTATATCATTCGGATATCTTTTCGTGTGTAGTTTTGTTTACACCGTATCTGCATGCCTTTGCACATTTCGTTAAAGATGAAATATTTACGCTAGTCGAGCATATGATGAACGTCTAAGGTGGACCCCGGTCGAGGTTTAAAATCTAAGACCCAAATATTTATCCAGAAATAATGGTCCAAACAGTTTACTGTCTTTCGCTATTGTATTATGCCAAATGAACTGAAACTGTTTCAACCTGAGACTGAACTCCTTTTACCGATTTCACCACCCGTGCCATTTACATTTCGGTCGGCAACATAGATTATCAGAATAAAGGAGATAACTTAAAGATGAATGACACATCCAGCAATTCTGCAAGGAAAATATTTTGAAATAATAAAAGCAGTTGCAGTAGCAACAAAAGCAATAATTTTCTTTTGTCAGGCTGAGAATCAATGAATGGAAATTGTTGGCTCAACGAATCATAAAGTTTATGAAGATGCACAAAGCTTTTTTTTTAAACAATGGAGACTCTACGTAAAGAGAAAAGGAGGAGGATTAGCAGTCAAATCTATTGAAGTATATATTCTGCATTATTATACTGAGGAAATAAACACAAAACATGACAATGAAAGGGTTAAGACAACCAAAGGAATCTGAAAGAAAACTAATGGCAGTGAAGGCAGCTGAAATGTAAAACACCCAATATGGAATAGACAAAAGGAATTTGAAGATAAAAATACGCTGACACAGTTTCGAAAGGGATGATTAGAAGCGCAAAATCGAAACTTAAATCGAAACTTAAATAAATGATTCCGAAATAATCATGCCGATCGATGATAGCTGAATCAGCGAAAATGGCTAATTTTATGTTTCGGCAAAAACAATGTTACAAAAAAAGGCATTTGATCATGAAACAGAGAAACAGAGATAGAGTATTGTAAAGAGTGATATAGAAAGATGGATAAAAACTGTATAGGAATGATATAAAGAAATGCAGAGATATATTGTGTAGTAAGAGACATCTATTTGATTATTTCAACAGATGGTATTAGCAGAAACTAAAATTAATTTTTGAAAAAGATTAAAATATTTTTTGGGTTATAGAGATAGAGACAAGCCAACAAATTCACACGAAAATATAGCACCGAATTTGTGCGAGAAATAGTAGTTTCTTGAAACGAAGAATACAAACTACAAACAATTTTTTGAGAAGCTTTTGGAACTACGCAATAACGAAGATCCCTAAGATAAAGCAGATTCTTTTATTCCCCTCCAGTCGAGATTTGCAGAACTCAGTACTAGAATTGTATATCTGCTTTAATGTTGCAACAGATTCCCGACGGTTGGATTTTCTATGTGGGGTGAACGATAACGCCCCTCATCGACATTCCAGAGCCGTCGTTGATGATTCTCTTTGCATTCTGGATCCATTTGAAATTATTTAACACTTCTGACCACTTAGAATAATTATTTTGTTTGGTCACGAAAAAGGCAATCCCAATCGAAGCGTGTAGTCCCTTCTCTAATTTAAAAACGATAGAATTAGCCAAATTCAAGTAAATGGATATGTCTGAATCGAATGGGTTAACAGTTAGTGCTATGAGCAAGTAGTGACATCTATTGATCTCTCAGATGAACTAGCCGGGGATATGCTGTGTAGTGTAATGGGCATCGAGAAGTCCGAAGAGATTTCGAATTCTAATCAGGTTCATTAAATTCGTTTACGCGCAAAAAACCATTGGAATGTTAAGAATCACTTTCTCCTTTCACCCGACAGAGTTGAATATCAAGACAGTCAAGTCCAGATAGCCTGCGTTGAAAATCAGTCTATTGAAGAAAGAAACGGTAGCCTACTGCGAAAAATATTTTGCCAATCAATATCGAATGAAAAGTGACATGATTATGAAATGAGTATAAATATGGCGCGTAGCAAACAGACTGAACTAGCCGAAATGTAATATTTTAAATATATGTGAAATAGTAAATATAATAGGAATTATTACATTTAGTTTAATGTTTTAATATATATTCTCAAAAACCATTTGGACCATCCATCTATCTATCTATCTATCTATAGCATCCTTATATATATATATATATATATATATATATATATATATATATATATATATATATATATATATATATATATATATATGACATTGGTAACGAAGAGTAAATCCGGCATCCTGATGAATTTCAAGCGGTTTATTAACGGAACAACGAACGTAATTCTAAAGACAATAAATTTCACCATGATTGTCTTTGTTTATAATTTATTTTCTTATTTTATTTCATTTTAATATTTATTCATTATTGTTTATTTAATTTTCTATTTATTTGGGATTATTACACATCTGGTATTAATTTTTTATATTTTTATTTTTTATCAAGGTTAATATGCGGAATCAGAAAATTTTAATGTAAAATGTTTGCGTGATTTTGTATTTTTTGAGAATTTTTGTATTTAAGATTTTTAACTTCCTTCGATGTTACTTCATAAACTCGAGAAATGTTCAGTTTTTAACTAGAATGTTTATATTTTAATTCTTTAAACCACTTTCTTGATAGAATTCTGAAAATAATATATTTTGCGTTTGTCATTTAATATATACATTGTACCTTTTCAACGTTTCTAAAACATGTTCCTATGTTCATCCAATTTGTAAAAAGAAAATGTTTCAAAATATATTTCTTGTCAATATACACACGTTAAACATTATGAAAACAACGTTTTTATATGTATCAGATTAAGACAATGGTTTCTTGTATTCATTTAGAATTTCTTTACGTATTTTTCCCGAACATCTATAGTAAAACGGTACTTTTTTCCTCCATTCAACGACGGAAATGGCTTTAATTCCATGAATTCTTAGAGGATTTTCTTCAAATCTTGAGATTTTGTGAATAGATTACCTGGCCAAATATAGTATTACTCTGGGGTTGACAGGACGGAAGAATACACAGAAAATTCTTAATCATATATCAGTCTAAGATGCTGCATTGCATTTGAATAACAAAAAGTTAACTGGCGTTGCTATACAACAAATTAACTCGACGATTTCCTTGTTTAGAAAAATATATTTACCTTCAAGTGCTTAATTCAAACCAACAAATTAACTAAATCTTCTACGTTATCTAGATATGCAACCTCTTTATTCTTGTCGTCGTCCACAAGGTAATTTTATGTTTCTTCCTCAGAATATTGCCATCACTAAATGGTAGGTATATTTTATACTTGCATATAGCACATAGGTTAATTATAATTCACACTTTGTTTCACACCACTATACAGAAACAGACAGAACACTTTGAAATATGCTTTCCTTCATAATAAATTTCGATACCAAATAAAAGAAACCACATCATTGAAGGCCTCTAAAAGGCATATCAAATATAACTCGAAAAGACAATAATGGCATAATGTTTATATTTCAGATCATTTCACACTAAATGTTAAAAAGAAGTCCCGATCATTACTGGAAAAGCGATAACAGTGGACTTGAGAAATATATATTCTTGAAAAATTATTTGAATAGAAAATAATAGAAATTTCAAGTAGCCTTTTTTCCAGTAAATACCGAAAGTTTTATTAAAAGTAAGAGCTACTATAAACTTTTGGAGATGACGTTTTAGCACTGGCTGCTCGGTCAATAAACGCCCAATATCTTTTTAAAAGAAATGTTTAACTTTACCATTACCATTACAGATGAGGGAAATGGATAATACACTTTAATCTCAGGTCGATGTACAGGGATTAAAGAAAAACGTAACTCGTTTAGCACTGGCTAATCTGTCGATAAATGCTGAATATTTCCTTATAAGGAAACGTTTTATATTAACGCTTCCAATGTTTATCCTAATATGAATTTATTTTTTGGGGGTGGGGAATCACAAAATTCAGTATTTATTTTCTACTTTGGATGCAAACATTTTAGTAAGGGCTTTTAATTTACTAATGACGCTTAATGTGCCAGATAATTGAATACTTAAATGTGGTATATAACAAATTATTCTCTGGTGAGAAGACGTGTTTAATGTATATTTTATTGTTTTGGCTTCTCAATTGTTTTTCCGTTGCACAAACTCTCCAAATGATAGAAGCTATTTAAAATAGTGTTCAACATATGAATCCTTAATATTAATTGGTTTAAACTATCAATGTTGAAAGGATTAGATATTATATCGTGCAAAATATTCTTCAGATAATTCCTGTCATTATAATAATCAGCGTGAATGAATGCTTTGAAATGCTACCTACGACATCACGGGCTTCAAATATATTTTTATTTTCTTTTTTTAATCAGTTCATTTTAAAAATCGCGACAATTTAACAACGGCGGAGGGGTTAGTAGGATCGAAATAGAACCAGAAGAATTTAGTGAGAATAAGTAAGGCTAAAGGACGATAAATGAAGAGAATTCAGAAAGACAGAGGATGGCGACTGAAATTAAATTTAAATTTTTCAAGATTGTAGTTATCAGGGAAGCAATAGATCGAAAAGGATTTTCACATGCGAAGTCCTAGAAAATATACTATTAGAAAATGCTGTTCTATAAACGCTTAAGACCTATTTGACAATCAAATAGTATGCTTGAAATCATGAAGTTAAGGTACTAAAGAGGACAATTCTTTAGAAAAATTTTCGTGAAAGTATTTGTAGAAAAGCCAGAAGGATGCCATGTCAAGCCAGTAATAAAATGACTGATGTCAAGATGCAAGGGCAGGATCGATTAAATTGTATATACTTAATTGAATTTTTGAAAGAATGTCGAGATACATAGTAGGGGTACCAGACAAGATTAGGCAACAGTATTTAATGGAATGACGAAGGGTAAATTTCTGCAGATTAACACAGTTATACGGATTTTGTATTCGAAATTCACTGTTTAGTGGAAGGATATTCATCACGAACGTATATGAGTCTATGTTTTATCAAAGTTTGATCTGATTTACAGCCACTGAAGTGTTATCAATTTTTAAAGGTTCATTATATTGTGGTATAGAATTTCATCGTTCATGAATCTTCGTAAGAAACTGAAAGGCAAAGATAAAGACGCATTTTGAGTAGGATGAAATGGAAGAGGAAAACTAAAGGAGAAATAATAGTGAAATTGCGAGTTAATGGAAAATGTTTGATCAGAATAATAGTAATTTAGAAGAAGTAGGAGAAACAAACATATTAAAAAGGAAAAACCACAGAAAATTGGGAAAGGAAAAGGAAGAATGATAATCAATGGAAAACATTTGCATGAAAATTTAGCATCAGAAAACTGGAAGAATAAATATATAAAAACGGATGAATATATATATATACATATATATATATATATATATATATATATATATATATATATATTAATTAAAATGTACGGGCGAGTAGTGGATAGCGGCTCGAGTTGAGGAATCGGAGAGCCGAGGGTGAATTTCAGTCAAATCCATTACATTCACTTACGTGCTAAAAGAAAAACCTCGAGTTATGCATAAATAGCAGGATGTCAACTCGTCTAGAAGAAGGAAAACTCGGAATTCAAATGTTGTGGAGAGACGTTTGTGCACCAGTCCTCTGTATTTGGCTCATCAAAAAGTGTGGTTGGTTCTGCACAAAGCCTTCAGCCCATATTCAAAGCATATGTGCTGGTGTCTGGGATGTCGTTTCCGAGGAACTGAGTTGCTTCGCCCTCATACGTCGAATATATATATATATATATATATATATATATATATATATATATATATATTCGACGTATGAGTGTCAAGAAACCTATATATATATATATATATATATATATATATATATATATATATTCGACGTATGAGTGTCAAGGAACCTATATATATATATATATATATATATATATATTCGACGTATGAGTGTCAAGGAACCTATATATATATATATATATATATATATATATATATATATATATATTCGACGTATGAGTGTCAAAGGAACCTATATATATATATATATATATATATATATATATATATATATATTCGACGTATGAGTGTCGAGGAACCTATATATATATATATATATATATATGTATATTTTTATATATTTGGTTGATTGTTTGTAAGTTTGTGACCCTGGGTTTCAGGCTTTTGCGATTCTGACGATCGCAAAAGCGTGAAACCCAGAGTCACAAACTCACATATATCCAACCAAATATGTTAGCTCTATCTCTGATATTGAGCGCTTTCTAATAAGTACCGCGCATATAATATATAAATAATTACATATATATTTTTTTTTATATATTTATATACGCACACTTTTCATATATATATATATATATATATATATATATATATGCTTTTATAAGTTTTTAACTATTCATTCTTACAGTTCATGATGTTAAATATAAAGTTTAATATAAATATAAAGAACAAAATAGTAAATCATCGGCCAAAGAACAACATTGGCAAGCAGAGTTCAATGCCTGCATAATCTGTTACTTCATTTTACCGTTAATGTCATTAGGAAATGCATGGATTCATATTTTATCTTCCGCGATCAGCTATGGGTTAAAGAACACACAGAACAGGGATCTCTATTCTCAGGTGTTACCTACAGTAACAGAAGTAAAAATCGATTAAGACATCGTACTTCAAATAAATTTGCAGAAATAAATATGCATAACATTTATCTGCAGTGAGCCACGATAAGAGTTACTGGTTTTGTAGCTAAACACATTCTATTTCATTTTTTTACATGGCCGCGTAAGTTTTTAAATATGATATTAAAAACTGTTCGCGCGTCATCAATCACAGATACACACACATATACATATATGTATGCAAAATCCAGATATAAATAAAATTTAAGAGTAAAAAATACAATGCGGACAAAGACAAAAGTAAAGGGAGACTATATCCAAATAAAATTATATTGTAATTATTATATATATATATATATATATATATATATATATATATATATATATATATATATATATGGCACCATTTAACGAGGCAGAAAAAGAAAAGAAAGAAAAGAAGGAAAGGAGAGGCTAAGACCCAAAGCGTGGATGATAAGCAGAACACCACGGCTAAGAGACAATGGGTAAAGGATATTTGGATATGGTAACAAATGGCTAAAAGAGTGTCATTACAATGACAGGGAAATTCTGAGTGGATAAAGGCATCGGGTGTGTTTTGGCGACGGCTGTGTTATCTGGGATACGTAAACAAACTGCTGGCCGACTGGCGAAAGAAAAATCCAAATGAAAATGTTATTTCGATAAGTGACGGAAAACAGGTGGACCAAAGGGCTTTGGATAGATATGAAAAATTAAAAGCCGCGCACGATGTGTCCACTGACCGATTTCTTTCGACGGAACATCTTTAGCCTGCGATAATAAAATTATGTTATCAGAAATGTGTACCGAAAGGAAATGAATGGGAACTTAGAAATGTTCTTTTCGGGGCGACATTTGGCCGTGTTAAAAAGACCACTCATTCGGATAATTAGCGATAAGATGACGGACGAAGAGTTATGACCACCGTCTTGTCCTGTTTGCGGCTAGAGAAAATGATACCTGCGATTAAGAGGAAGAAAAGAAAAAGAAAAGATAATTTTTTTTTAGTTAAGCAAGATATTTTTTTTTCCTGAAACAAAGCCGCGGATTCGTCCACGCCCGACTAAGACATCATTGGTCGAGTGGTGATCACGTGACGCACGAAGGAAGCTGTCGCCGCCCATCCAGAGGATAGGTCTGAGAATCTGCTACGAAGAAGTGGGGAGGGCAGCTCACGCCCCTCTGAAGTATGGTGAGAAGGTGGGAGTAAGAAAAGTCTCCCAAAAATGGAAAAAGTGGAAATTCCTAACCAGAGAGGTGGATATGTAATTCGAATTATCGAGGAACCCCCGAAGCCGACAAACCCACCCCGGTTTTGGTCGGCGTCCATATAAGCGAAGCCGCAGCAAGCAGAAATCAGTTCTAGAAGAGTTGCAGTTGAGTTCGAGTTGAGTTCGAGACAGTTCCCAGAGTCAGTCTCCAGTTGAAGCAAGCCTCGCGGATAGCTGACCAAGATTCACGCACATTCCGGACTCCGCTTCAATCCAAGAACAATTATTTTGAAGAGAGACTTAGATCCAGACCACCAAAATAAGTTTTCTTTCGACTTTCGTCCGAAGACACACCGAAAAAACAATTTCTTAAAGAGCAAACAACTTGAAGCGTTAAAAATCGCCAAACGGAAAACAACGTGTCACAATCCATAGAACGGGTCGGGAAATAGACGCAGTCCTATGTATCGAACAACTAGACATAAAGTTTGTTACCTTTTTCTTTGATATCTTGAACTTTTGAGTTTTCATTTTATTTTCTTTTATGCATATGTGTGTGGTGTCACCCCCGTTGAACCCGATTTGCATTACGGCCCCAAATACTGATTGATCTCGTCTGCCTAAGATCAATTCACAACGTGGGTAGGCAGACTGGAGATCAATGCAGTTACTTTGGTAACCAGGCGTTGTAAGCGAGTTGGGAACGACGAGGCTGATATCAAATCTAACCAGATTCCCACCCGAATCACCAAAAGGTTAGAACGTCACATTTGGGTGCCGCGACCGATACCAAGCCAGTTGGTCGTCACATGACGAGACAACACGACTGACGCGACAGGCGGACGTCACGTTTGGAGCGGCGACACCCGAACCGGAGCGAACAGCTGGCGCCGCGGCGAGGACGTCACAGTTGGTGCCGTGGTAGACCAGGATAGGACGTCACAGTTGGCGCTGCGACCAGGGGACGACGTCACACATATATATATATATATATATATATATATATATATAATGAATTTTCATTTATTAATACTATGGAGTTTATCATTTAAAAAGTTATTTTTCGTGGATACTCATATTTCAGTAGGCGGTCTATTTATTAAACCGTATGTATATTTATTTTCGTCTACCGTTATTTTCGTTATATATATGTAAGTATATATGAGCAAAATATAGATTCAATGGATGCTATATTTATTTGTAAATGTGATCAATATCAAGGATTGAGTATATTCTATATGAAAGTTGTCAACAAGCGACGACAGCCTGTTTTTTCTGGTTTTTTTTGTTTGTTTGAGTAAACAAAAGAACGCACTGTCTCGATATTAACGTTGGGTCACAAGCACACACACACACACACACACACACACACACACACACACACATATATATATATATATATATATATATATATATATATATATATGACGTCACACATTGTGATATGAACAAAGTCCGACAATTATTTTAGGACATTTTTATGTTTATACATTCTTTTAGTAGATAAAAAAATTCAAATAAATGCTACGTTTATAATAAACAGTTTTAATAACATTTACCGTCCTGAATGTCCGAGAAATTTACATAGAAAATATTCGTCCTCCGACAGGAATCGAACCTGTATCCTATAAGGTACGTCAGGCTAAATGTCAGTTCCGTATAGGATATACGAACACACGATAACCCGCAAACACAAGTAAGTGTGTGTGTGTGTGTGTGTGTGTGTGTGTGTGTGTGTGTGTGTGTGTGTGTGTGTGTGTGTGTGTGTGTGTGTGTGTGTGTGTGTGTGTGTGCGCGCGCTATATTAGCATGCAGGTGTACAATATAGATAAAAATATAAGGAATATAAGATATATAAGTATAATGTTAGTCTCCACCACCGTGTCATGTTTATATGGAAACATTCACCCACATACACACACGCACAAACGCAGACATATATATTTATTTATTTTATCCCTCTATATGAGGTATTATGTACATTAATTACATTATTCGGACTATTGTCCTCAACCTTGTCGCCATATGTATTACAACGTTTCGGCTGTTGTACGCTCCGTCCTTCTTCAGGTGGTTGGAATCTCGAACTTAACCCATTGTTTCGCTCACTGGGATAGACTGTTCTAGTTCCATGTTTAATGGATGTCAGTTATCAGTTATCTCCTGTTAATTTCCCTCTGAATATTCTCCACTGCCTTAACTGGATATTGGACTGAAACTCTTTGGGTCCTGTCACTGGATCTAACCAACGCCTTTATCCACTGTGCCATGTGTCCTTATCTATTTAGTCATTATTTATTTATCCACTCGAGCTTGCTCGGTCTGTGTGTTTGTGCAAGGAAATTTTAAAAAATTTTAAACAAATTATCCACAAGGAAGGCGAGAATTTCCCTATGATTCAACTTAAAGAACCTGAGAAATCTTTCCATGTTACCGGAATACAAATCCTAAATATGAAACGAGGGTTAAATCATTATCTCCCAGTTCAAAAGACCGCAGAGTATTATGAATCGGCCTATAGTCGAAAGAACAATAGATGAAATAACTAGGTCAGATGAAATCAGGCATAGAAAGAGAAACTATGTAAAATAAGAATAAAGACATGAACAAGATTGGAATGAGCTTATTTCTTGGAGCCGGTCACTTTTCTACTTCCGGTTCCATTTGTCAATATGAAATCTGTTCATGTATCATAATCCTCGTTGTATCGGCCATTTCTTTAAGGCTGCATCTGTATGCAGATAGGATTGGTGGAAGAGAGAAAAATCAGATAAAATCGGTAAAAGCGAGGGAAAAGCAGAGAACTGAGAAGAGTTAAGAGAGACCATGAGAAAGTCTTGAAGGAAAGTGAATGCAGTAATAGATTTCGAGATTGACAGCTGCAGCCACGATTCACCACTCCCCACCCCCGACAGAGACGATGAGGAGAGAACGTGTTAGTTGTAACGGTGCGAATGTAGACTTTTCGAAATGGACACTGGAAACAGAAATAAAGAGAGAAAACGGTGGAATGTGAAAATAGAAATGTCGGTAAAAATGTAAAGATAATGAGGAAATCAATATTAAGAAGTCGGTCAAGGAGAAAGAAGAACTCTATTTCAAACATGGTCGATGGTGTAACATTTTTCCCTTTAATGTCCGGCGTACAGGGATTCTTGTGAGCACTTCCAATGACCTGCTTACACTGAAGTGAATTCAACACGGATTTTTTTTCAAGGATATTACCGTGCTAGTTAATATACGTATTATTAAATGTAACTTACGGCGAATGAAAAAAATCTTTTCCGTCTGTATTTTATTCTGCTTAAATTATCTAAAAGCAATATTCAAATGCCGATGATAATTTATTTCTGTTAAACGAATCCCATTTATCCAAGGTTATAGATCTGAGTTTGCTAATATAAATACGATTCAGGTTAATAGTAAAATATATTCTCAAAAGAAAATAGCAGAGGTAAAGCATTAGAATAAGCTAGAAGAATATAAACAATTTTCGTATGAATTGTTAAAGTAAGAATGTCTAAAAGATGATTGGAAAATGAATAAATGTAAAAAGAACTGATGTGAAAAAGAATAAGAATTTCTGTAATTAAGGTAAATTTGCCTCAATAGAAGATATCAGGTAAAGCAGCAGTTGGTTGCCTATGCCAAGTCGAGTCGGATATACGATGGCCTTGGTTGAGAAATGAAGATAATGAAGAAGTAAAAAGGAAATTATTGAGTAAGGATCAGTTGAAATATAAATCGATTGAATGAAAATTACGTGGGATTTAAAATGAATTATATCAACAAGAGGAAAAAATGAAAGGAATATGATTTTATATACATTCTGAGCACACCCTGTCGCAGACGTTTTCCCGGACATATTTATCACTGTTCAATACCGTAAGAGTCCACCTGCGGATTATACACTAACTAAAATCAATGGATATTTTGTTTTTTGGGGAATGTTTTTTTTGGGGAACCCATAATATGACATGCTGAATAGTTTGATAAAACACCAGTACGTTTCAAATCCGAAGCGTGCCAGAACTAATTTGATGATTTGAGAACATTGGTAGCGGCACGCATGTGCTATAGCAGTGTTTTCCTTGATGGAAGAATGAAGGATGTTCGATTTCTGTCAGAGGACACAGTTTTTCTTTGATAGGATATTTTATTTTGGTTCTATTCGATCTCAATGTTTAAGAAAAATAAATTAAAGATGAAATGGGATAGGAACAAAAACGCGTGTACCCTCTAAATATAACGATTATAGTAATAAGAAATAATGTCGAATGACAATATATATCGTTCATAGGTTATTTATATAGATACGAATATTTAAGTAAATGATCTTTTTATAATAAACACTATTAACAATATTTACCATGTCCATGAAATCTCATAAATATTTATGTCGTCCTACAGGAATCGAAGGTGTATCCTACACGGAACCGCCATAAAGCACGATTTACCATTCCATTTAACTACAGATGTAGCGTCTGGTATGCAATGTTAATTTACTGTTTTTGAACTTTACAAACTTCCCATAATTTCTCGAACATTCAGGCCGGCAAATATTGTTAATACTGTTTAATATAAACAGAATATTTACTTAAATATTTGTATCCATAAAAATAACATATAAACAAAAACTATATGAATAATTGTCGGAGCTAGTCAATTTTTTTATATATATATATATATATATATATATATATATATATATATATATATATATATATATATATATCATTATAGATATATATATATTATAAGTGAAGATTGAAGTCAACACTTACAGGCGACAGGTTGTTTCATGCTAGACGCAATCGTCTAGCAACGATATATAACATGTTGCCTGACGATTGCGTCTAGCATGAAACAGTCTGTTGCCTCTAAGTGTTGACTTCAATGTTCAGTTTTGTATTTACACACGCTCTAACTCTGACATTTAGCACTTTCTCCCATAAATATAGCATACCTTAAGAGTATATTTATCCATATATATATATATATATATATATATATATATATATATGTTTGTGTGTGTGTGTGTGAATGCAACTATTTACGTAGGTATATATGTTTGCGTGTTTGAGTGGGTGTGATTACTTCTGTATTCATTGATTTTTCACTCGTTTTTGAGCTACTTCATATTTTCAAACTACACCAATACTTATCTTATCATTCAGCATTTATCTCAAGTTGTCTGGATAATTTCTATTCTCGCTCGTATTTCTATTCTCTCTCGGAATCTGATTCTGATATTTCTGTGTAGTTCTGGAAACGATTCTGTACAGCATAGATAAAGCTATGCTATGCGGAATTGTTTCCACATCTACAGAAAATGGGGATTCGAAATTTAACTTAATCTATCATAATTTCGTCATTCATTTATTGATAAAACAAACTTTAAAAATCGCCGAGGATATCACGCGACCTGAAGAGCTGGTCACATTCAAAGAGTAACAAATTTAATATTAACAAAATTTTCATAATGCAAATTAAAATCTTCAAACAATGCCAAACATACTGTAAAAATCACGCGTCCGTGGACAGTGGGGAATCCAAATGATATTTAACAAGAAAATCATTCATATAATTTGTCACAGAAGTGTATCTCGTTCATCCAATGGCTGCTGAAAACGACAGAATCAAGGTTCAGCGCTTTGGAGAAAAAGAGAAAAATTGTGCTAGTATTTTAAATGATGGTAGGACATAAAAAAATAACTTAAAATTAAGTATGGAGAGGGGATATACACATATATAGACGCATGCTGACAAAAGCACACGAAAATGGAAATAGATCAACGAACACACAGATGTCATTAAAAATAAGCATACCGATAACTACTCCATCATTTCTTGAACAATCTTAATTGTTTTATAACCCTTCACGCAGAACTTTTCACTACCAGTTCAAAAAAGACGTTTGGATCACTAACGCAAAGAGGAAAACGTCTCATATCGAGAATATTTAACATAGAAAATCATAAAGAAAAAAATAATTATTTTTTAATAATATGCAGAAGTCTTCACCCTTTACCTGATGACGGAACTCCCACCCACCGCGTGTATAACGAAAAATCTTCAGAAACTCTTGAGAAAACTATTTTTATCGCCTATAACTCCTTTTTTTTCAAGCGATTTTTTACAAATTTAATACAATCATCACTTAAGAGGCAGAAATTGTTTTGATTATGTTTTTTCAAGGTTATTCGCATTAATCGAGAAAAATCAGCGAATAAAGTTTTTGACATCGCAGTTACTAATCGATTCGATCCAGATTTTGCACGAACATTACTTATGCTTCAAGAAATGTTTCGAACTAATTTTGTATAAAGTTAATTCGCTTTAAATTTGCGATTTATTTCATTAAAGTGATTAAACATCTGTTATTTGATTAAACTGATTAAACTTTAGCTCGCTCCAAATTTGCCAAGAATATTACCCAGAAGGGATTGCTTAAACAAATGTTTAGTCAAGTTTTTTCGCTTTAAATTTGCTATCTATTTGATTAAACTGATTAAACGTCTGCTATTTAATTAAACTGATTAAACTTTACCTCGACAATGGTGTGATAACACAGAGTGAACTGCAAGAATGACTTTTGCCATGTGGCCGTGAACATTATTAATGCCCTCCTTCAGCGGTTTATTTGGTGCAAACTACGTTCTTAGTGTTTACTAATTTCCCCCTATTACCGTCCATGATCATAATGCCCCCCCACACTTTTAACAACCATATTTCTTATTACATTTTGCGCATTGTCTGATAATAAGAGAATGACTTAAAATACAACCTTTCAAATGTGCAAGTAAAAACTCCTGATGCTCCCTTTCAACTCCTTAACTCTCGTGAAAGTCTGCTTTTACTACGTTCTTAGTGTTTACTCACTTATCCCCATCTATTCCTATGGCCTGACAATAAGTGGTGAACTGTGAACATGACCTTTGACCTGTTCGCGTGAACACTATTTATTTACCCAATCAATTCTTTGATAGAATTTTATTGGTTCAGACCATCCTGTACCCTCAAGTATTATCATGCTATACTTGGAAAGATGTTCACAAAGAAAGGTAGGAGTAGCAGTTGATGAACAACTAGGCATCAAGTTTGACCCTTGCCTTGGCAGAGGATATACAGTCCGACCCAATCAATTGATTCTATTTCACGAAGTAAGATGTCCAAAATGTTTCGACAACTTTAAAAAAAAAAAAAAAAAAAAAAAAACATTATCGGCACGTTGGCAGCATTTACAGCGAGGCCTGCTTTAAACATGTGCTGCTGGATGATGGTGCTCAGTCGGATGCAACTCCCGTGGAGGATGCAGGAATACGAACGGTCCGACAGCTATTTTCACTGAGCATTTTGGAAAAAAAAAGAATCTCGCATAGTATACCTAGATAAATGTGTGGCATGTACTTGTAAGGCATGAGCAATCAGGAATATTTTCATTAAGTTTATTGGAATACTTTCCAATCAATCCGAGGACTCCAACTACAACTGAAATGTCCTCATATGCCACACGTTTGACATTTCGATTTCAAGGTCCTTTTATTTTTCATTTGGTAGTATTTTAAAATCTTCAGGTGCTGTCATGTCAATAGAAAGGCACCTTTTCACCATGCGGTCACTAATCCCAATGCCTGGACAATTATATTTGTTTGTTATGTCTGCGTGTATTGTAAAGTCCAATAAAGTTGTTACAGGTCCTATCTCCTTAAGCGTATTTGTTTGGTGTTCATTTCAATTTCTTGCGGTTTTCTTTAGGTAAAGTAGCATATATTCCAATATTGATATTGGCCCACTCTGCCATGTCGGGTTTTATATTCAGTGGGAGACAATGCTGTACATCCTGATACAAGATGGCCAATTTTTTTTCTGGATGTTTTCACAGAATCTGCATTTTGTGCTAACATAATTTTACAGTATATGTGTTTGGTAATTTCTAGTTAGTAAGCATTGTTCCTGTACAAGAATAAAACCTTCGCTTTCAGCATTTAACCCTGCTCTACGTAGCCAGTGATGTGTACCGGTCTTGTCTACATTAGCTTGTTTGGCACGAGAAGAGAATTGTTCATGAAATTGTTTATCTTGCCATCGTTTCTGTATCTGGTCGGTCGCATTGCCTTCGCTTTTTTTCTTAAGTATTTAGCAACTGCATTCTGTGTATTATGCTTTACAACCATTTCTTCCCAAATTTGAAAGTCCTTATTTGTCTTCCTTTATTACTGAATAAAGTGACTTAGATCATTAGTTCTTTCATGCCCTTTGACACAGATCATCAGCCAGTCTTCTATAGTTCCCAGATGTCATTGAATGACAATTGTTGTAGTTTTGCAAGTTAGTTCTAGTTGAAATAATCATGTGATTCCTTCGGATCTGTTCATATACGGACGATCAACAATAATTTTGGAATGATACTTGCGTTGGTAACGAGATTTCTTGTTTTGATGTTCATTCGGCTAACGTTAATGTCATAATTAAGGATGTTTAATCTGTATTGCACCCTTGGGACAGCCATATTTTTATGACTGGTACTGTGCTTTTTTCAGTGCCAGACGCACAGATCTGTATTATTCCTTTCTGTTTCATTTGCGTATGATGTATTCCATCCTCTTTGCTAATTCCTATAAACCTATAAGTTTCTTCTTGTTCCAGTTCCCTAATATTTGTGACAAAATCTAAGTCTATTAAATGAATTTCTGTAAACTTTCCTTTCTTGATTTTTACTTTTGATCATTTATCTAATCCTAAATCCATTCCTATGTCACCACTGAAACATTTTACAGTATTGTGGAGAGCCTTCAACACTTTATCGTCTTTGTCAAAGAATTTGGAATCATCCGTATAGAGTTGATGATTGAAGATTTTATTGTTTAGTTTGCAACCATAGATATTGTTCTTTTACTTCGTGTGTAAGGGGGGGGACTAAGGACAAACAAAAAAGAAATGGTGACAAGATATCTCCTTTGATTATTCCTCGTCGGATATCCCTTGGAATTACCTTTGGTGAGATTTTGATATAATGTGGTTTTCTACATCCCTATGCTGTGTTTATGGAAATTTATTATCACAGAGAGGACTTAGTTCATTTCTAATATCTTAAACATCTAGATGTTTGGAACATTATCAAAGTTTTTTTGCTAATATGTCCATGTTGTGCTGAGATTCCTACATATTTTCCATCAGATACCACAATAATTTTGATTATCAATATTTGATCTTTGCAACCATATGAACCTCTCCTACATCTCTTCTGTTCCAGGCTATGAATGTTGATTTCTTATTAAAAAAAGAGTAGGTACAATTGACGGGATAAATTTGGACTTGGTGGACTGACATGTTATTAGCCTCTAATTTTTCCGATCATCTGTTTGACCCTTTTTTGGCGGAAGACATGTAATACATTCAATTATCCATTCTAGAAATTCATTGGGATTACTGATAAGGTTTGTTAAAATGTATGCAAGTGTTTTATGCATTGATGACAGATGATAGATCCAAAAATTGCGTACCTTTTCGTTTCCCGGGGATTTCGTTAGAGCCTTTCTAATATTAGCCATGTTTAAATTTTCCTATTCTTTTACAGGTTTATCCATCATTCGTTCTTCATTGCATTTGGTCCACTCTTCATTTGGAAGCTCCACATATTCTCCAAGAATTAGGCACTTCTTCAATAGATACTGACTTTTTAATATCTATAACTGCTTTTCCACTTTCCCTGTAAAATTTCTGAAGGTCCGTTTGGAATATTTTGTTTTGACGATAGAACTTACAACACATTCGTGTCGTCTTGCTCTCTGTGCATTTAACTGCAGTTTATATTTTACTATTTCCTGGATTGGTAGAATTTCATTTAACAATTTAATTTTATATCTTTGCTTGACATCATCCAGGCAGAGTCGGTGATTAGATACTTTATTATTATTATTATTATTATTATTTTTATTTTCTTTGATTTCTGGCGTTTACACATTTCTTTCCGAGTCCCGCCCAGGGACCTAAGGTTAGAAATGGCGTCATGACACTTTCCACTGACAAAAAAAAAAAGAAAAAAAAAGAAAGAAAAAGATTACATAGATAAAGCCCTTCGTAAAGTGTGGGCTGTACTTGTTAGAACAATTTTCTGTATCTCCTTGAGGCATGGACTTCCAGGTATCCCTTCAATTAGTCTACTGGAATCTTTTCCAACCAGTCCTAGGGCTCCAACTACAACAGGGATTGTTGATGTTCCCATATGCCACATTTTCGCGATTTCTATTTCAAGGTCCTTGTACTTTGACAACTTTTTGAATATCTTCAAAGATACATTGCGGTCGGCAGGGACTGCCATATCAATAAGGAGGCACCGTTTTTGTTTATGGTCTTTAATAACAATATCTGGGCGGTTGGCCTTGATTGTTCTGTCAATGTGTATTGTGTAGTCCCATAGAATTGTAACAGGTCCTAATCTACGTAACCGGGTCTGGGTGGTGTTCATACCAGTTTCTTTCAGTTTTCTTCCCGTAGAAGTTGCAGATTTTCCAGTGCAGATATTGGCCTACTCTGTCATGTCGGGTTTTATATTTAGTGGGTGCCAACACCGTACAACCTGATACAAGATGATCAATCGTTTCTGGATATTTATCACAGAATCTGCATTTGGGGCTGACACAATATTTTAGTATATGTGCTTGATAATTCCTAGTTAGCAAGCATTGGTCCTGCGCAGCAAGGATAAAACCTTCAGTTTCCGCTTTCAAACCTGCACTACGTAGCCACTGATGGGTACGGGTTTTGTCTACGTCAGCTTGTTTGGTACGGGCAGAGTATTGGCCATGAAGCGGTTTATCTTGCCATCGCTTCTGTAACTGGTCTGTTGCATTCGTCTTAGCTATCTTTTTTAGGTATTTCGCAGTTTCAGCCGGTGTATTGTGCTGTAGTTGCATCTCTACGCCCATTTGGAACTCCATTTTGAATTTGTTGGCTTCCTTCATTACGGAGTAGAGACGCTTACAACTTTCATGTTCCTTGACGCACACCATCATCCAGTCTTCTGTAGTTTCCAAATATCTTTGGAGGCCAATTGTTGTAGTTTTGTAGGACAGTTCTAGTTGAACTAATCCTCTGCCTCCTTCGGATCTGGGCACATACAGACGGTCGACATCAGCTTTGGGATGATGCATGCGATAACAAGTGAGTAGCTTTCTCGTTTTGGCATCCAGTCGCTTAATTTCAGCTATGGTCCAGTTAAGGACATTAAAGCTGTATTGCACCACAGGGACAGCCAATGTGTTTATGGCTGATATCCTGTTTTTGAGTTCAGCTCAGTATTTAGTACCAGACGTACACGCCTGTAGTATTCTTTTCTTATTTTTTTCCTTCATTGGGGGGTGTTGCATGCCATCTCCTTCGCTAATTCCTAGGTACTTATAAGCTTCACCATGCTCCAGTTCCCTAATCTTTGTGACAAAATCTAAATCTATTAAGGGTGTTTCTGTAATTCTACCTTTCTTGAAAGTTACTTTTGCACATTTATCTAATCCGAATTCCATACCTATGTCGTCACTGAAGTATTTTACAATATTGAGGAGGCCTTTCAACTCATTGTCGTCTTTGGCAAAGAGTTTGAGATCATCCATGTAGAGTAGGTGATTGAATATTTTCTTATTTATTTTGTAACCATAGCTACTGTTGTTCAGTTCATGTGTAAGAGGGGTTAAGGATAAACAAAACAGAAGGGGTGACAGAGAGTCTCCTTGAAAGATTCAACGTCGGATATTCAGACGGTTGGATATGGCAGTGCCACCGGTGTGACTAAGGTATAGTTTGGTGTTCCACATTCCCATGCTGTGCTTTAGGAAATTTAATACCACAGGGGAGACTTTGTACATTTCCAAAGTCTTAAGGATCCAAGAATGTGGAACACTATCAAAGGCTTTACGATAATCAATCCACGCTGCACTTAGGTGCCTGCGTCGTCTCCTGCAATTTTCCAGGATCATCTTATTTATCAGAAGTTGATCCTTGCAGCCATATGAACCTCTTCTGAATCCCTTCTGTTTCAGCAGGAGAGTGCTGTTTATTTCGAGAAAGGAATAAGTACGGTCCGTCAGTACAGACGTGATCAACTTATACGTTGTGGAGAGACATGTTATCGGTCTATAATTTTTCGGGTCGTCTGTTTCAGTTGTTTTTGTTATGAGGTATGTCATACCTTCAGTAATCCATTCCGGGATTTCATAGGGATTATTTACAAGCGTTGATAATGTTTTTGCAAGAGTTTCATGGGTAGATGTGAGATGATACAGCCAGAAATTGGGCAACTTGTCACTTCCTGGGGATTTCCACTTTTGGGATTTCGTTAGAGCTTGCCTAACATCATCTGTGGATATATTTTTCCATTCTTGCAGAGGTGTATCCAGCATTCGTTCTTCTTCACGCCGTATCCACTCTGCATTTGGGTTATACTCCTTTGGGCTGCTCCAGATATTTTCCCAGAATCTCTGTACATTATCAATCGATGGTGGCCTTTCTACATGTATAGGTGTTTTTTCCAATTTCCCTGTAAAATTTCTTAAGATCTGTTCGGAATATTTTATTTTGGCGATAGAACCTACAACGTTTTTCGTATCGTCTTGTTCTCTGCGCCTTCAGCTGAAGTTTCTGCTTCAGCATTTCTTTGATTGATGGAATATCAATTAGGGATTTAATGTTATATTTCCGCTTGATCTTTTTGAATTTACGTGTGGAAATATTAGGGTTTCTTGTGAGCTCATCTAATATAGAAAGCTCACATCTGGTTTGTTGTATTTCTCGAATCAGTTTGGTTTTCCAAGCTGGTTCTCTGTGTCTCTTAATTTTATTTATTGTCTTGACTCCAAGCTTCCGAGTCGCTGCTAAAGCTGTGGCGTATATGACGTTGTTAACTTCTGTGATGTTTCCCGGTGGTTTATCTGTTAACAGTGTTTCCAGAGCAGCATTTTATATTTTCACGATGTGCCTGTTGGAGTTCGTCATATGGATTTCCGGGAGCTGGTCTCTGTCTGACAATTGTGTGAATGTTACTCTGCTGAGCACTTGGATGACGTCATTTTTCGCTTCGGTGATTTCAGCTCCATGGTTTTCAAGGAATTCTAACTTATTGTCACTGAAGATGACTTCAGGTGCAGTTTCTGGAGGACTGTAGGTTGTGTTTAAGGTAGAGTCTTGGGTTTCATTTCCTGGGAGATTATTCCGTACTTCATTCTCTCCAGCATCCACCCCATACTCTGTTGCATTCCTTATTTCTACATTCGTCTCATTAGAGTTTGAGTGATGGGTCATAGTATTTTGTCTTATATGTAATTTTATCTTATCTATTTCCGCCTGTGAGAGTCTGTTGTTTCGCATGATGTCCCTACGTACATTGGCAAGCATGTTTGGATTGAGGTTAGGTCTTACATCATTTCCCACCGTACTTCTCCATATTTGGTATGTTTGATTGTTGGTGTTCTTTGCTGGGTTTTCGAGTGCAGTGAAGAAGGATGTCATGACTTGTCGATACTCTTCGCGGCTCCATTTCGTTCGTTTACTTTTTATTAGTCGATTTTGCATAGAGTCACTTGGTCCAAGGTAGGCAATAATCCGGTTTTGGTGACCAAGTGTCTCTTCATTAATGTGGAAGAGTTTGTTCCAGTGGCAGACTTTTCGTTCTCAGACTGGTTCCTCACTGAGTGACGCGGCCCTTGTTGCCCCGGTTGACGGCCGATCCGGTATGAAATATTATTCGTATTCATTGAAATTAGTAGAGATGCGTTTTAACCTTGACCGCCAAGGGGTAGTTATGTTCAGATTACCAGCTGTAGGAAGAATCTGGAAGAAGATCCAGGAGCACGCCCATACAATGAGATTGTGGGTTTTTGATATAAAGAGAGAATATTTCAAAAGATTGTGTGGTATTCAGTGGGGTAGACTATAGTAAGTTTTAACTTAGTATAAGTAAGTGAGTGACCACTCAGGGGGAATAAATGCATTTTAGTATATAGACTTAGAGAAAAAAAAAAAAAAAAGGGAAAAATAAATACAATATGATCCCTGTCAATGCGGATACATACACATGCAAATTAAATTATATTATATATATATATATATATATATATATATATATATATATATATATATATATATATATATATATATATATACATATACACATGAGAGAGAGAGATATTAGTAAACATGTACACATATACGCAGCGACAGAGATTTGGGATGCTTAAAGTAATAGAGGAAAAGTGAAAAATAAAGTGAAAAATGGACACGGATGTCCGCTAAAGGTCGGGGGGGGGCGAAAATTTGAAATATACGTTAAACAAAAAAAAAAAAATTATTATTATTATTATTATTATTATTTTCTTTGATTTCTGGCGTTTACACATTTCTTCCCAGGTCCTGCCCAGGGACCTAAGGTTAGAAATGGCATCATGACACTTTCCAATGACAAAAAAAATTACATAGATAAAGCCCTTCGTAAAGTGTGGGCTGTACTTGTCAGAACAATTTTTTGTATCTCCTTGATGCATGGACTTCCGGGAATCCCTTCAATTAGTCTACTGCAATCTTTTCCAAACAGTCCTAGGGCTCCAACTACAACAGGGATTGTTGATGTTCCCATATGCCACATTTATTATTATTATTTTTATTATTATTAATTCTGTCCAGTACAATATCTTACTGTGACATTAGCCAAAACAAAGGGAAGGCAAGTTATTAAATATATACTTTCTGTTTGAAAAATTTCAAATGTCCGTGACATTTAGCATGCAGAGTGTTTATATTTCCAGTACATTAACAATGCTGAGTAGATCAATAGTATATTACGTTGTGATATGTTGTGATGTGTTTAATCTTTTGTAACCAAGGACTTGTTAATTATATATATTTTGATACTTTTCATTCGAAAAAGGTATCTGGTTATATGTGTTATTACAACAGTTATAATGTGCCACTCATCTTCAATTTCAAGATCCATATATTTACATATTTTTGAATATTTTATGTGATGAGGCTGCTTCCCTATGAGAAATTGTATATTTAATCAAATATATGGTCTATTATTATCATTATCATTGGTGTATATTATGTTTCCTGCATCGTATCCCGTAGAGTCGGGTCCAAACTATGATCCGTAGGTCCTATAGAAGAATTGCCATTTAATTAATAACACTTTTCTTAGTATATGTAATGTTCCTCGTAGTAGGATCTCCAGGTGTTTGTATTTGGAAAATCTTTTCGATATTTTCATGGATGTGTTTCTCTCAGATGTTATGCTATGTAAATTAGCATACATTTCCTTGATTTCTTGTCTTTTATGATAAAATCAGGTCGGTTGTCTGTTATTTTCTTTTTTAGTTTGAATTGGTATGTCGCAGAAAATAGTTACATTGTCATTTTGGCTGTGTCTGATTAGTGCTCATATCATCCCTCAAGGATTTCGTATTTCTGCTTCTTGCGTATCTTCCAGCGCACATATGTCGCTATCTTCTTATGTGTGTGTGAATCTTCATTTTCTTTGCTAGTTCATCCTGGATAATATGATTTACAGTTTCATCATATTTTTCGCTGGTCCTGCATTTCGTGTTAGGTCCATTCTTGATTATGTGACAGTGATAGTATCTGATTGCGAGGCTTTTGTCCTCAGTTGCAATTATACATCCCACTGTCTCATCTGTCACCCAGGTGCTACTCAGCCATTGATGTGTTTTCTGTTCTTCTTTGTTTTTGGTGGGGAATTCTGTGCTTCTTTCTTTTTGGGGGGGTATTTTTCATACAACACCCTGTCCTCCCATTTATTTCAATTGGCCAAGTTGGTTTACGTGTGTGGCGTAGATTGTATTCACATCGTTTTTTGTTGATGGGGTTTCAAGTTCATTTAGCTGTTTCTTGAAGAGTGAATCTTCTTTTTTGATGGAGTGGAGTTGGTGTTTTACTGTTTGCAGGAGGGGCCCATTTTTGGTAGGTAAGATTCCAGATCCGATTGTTGTAGTTTTTAGAGTTAGTTCAAGTTAGATTAAGCCAAGGTCTTCTGAATCTCTTTGCACGTACAGCCTATCAACATCTGATTTCTGTTGTTGCATCCTTATTTGGGCAAGATTTTTTCTGATGTTGGCGTCCAATATTTTAATGTAATTCAATTTAATCCATTTAATAATGGTGATGTGGCATGTGACTACGGGCATAGATAAAGTTATTTTTCTCACTAAAGATCGCAGTACTTGTTGACTCGCGTGGTGATCGCTGTATTTTATCAATATTTTTCGTTTTGTCAGCTTTATAATTAGTTCGTATTTACCCTTACGTGGGGTCAGGTGCGTGGGCACCAGAGCATATCAATAACGTGGTAGACAAGGCGTTCAGGAGTCATGCCTCCTCCTGATGTATATATATATATATATATATATATATATATATATATATATATATATATATATATATATATATATATATATATATATATATATATATATAAGCGTTTGAATCCCAAGTAGAGACGGCGTAATTCACGAAACACCGACATAACTTCATTATTCAATGAAATTTTCTTTGACTTTTCCTCTTTTTTCTCGCCTATATTCAATAATATTGAAATAAATGTTATTATAAGTGTTTCCAGTGTCAAGATAGTAATATTCGCTTAGATTGTTATATTCTGTAACACCTTCGTATTTCATAGCAGTGCCATATCTGTGATAAGCAATTCAGGTTTAACTTTCTGAAAAGTTTCCAAAAATAATGACTTGATTGCCCCCCAACCCGTATGAATAAATCAAGTTTCTTTTGATAAAATCATCAGCATATGGCGTACAAAATATTTCCAATGAATATGCTACCAAATAAGAAATTGTCGAACTTTTTATGGCTTCAGATTTTGATATAGACATAAATATATTAAGTGGTGAATAATTATAAGATATAGTTATCTCCAATTTTGTTCTTTAATATAATCATTTTCCAGCTCTTTTAACTGAGACGGAAAGTAAAGAAGTTTTTTTTGTTTTTTTTTGTTTTAGGAATCATATTATATTGAGATATTTTGAGAGTTAGAGTGGCTTTATATATATTTTCATTATTGTTGTTATCGACTATTGTGCTTCTATTATTAATGTAATCTTGATTAAATGTCACATTCTTTCAATTTATATTTCTCTGTCCTTATATTTTATTATTTTTAAAATATATTAATTGTTTCTTCTTAGTAGTATTAGTATTAGTGTTATATATTTGTGTACTTAATCAGTTAGAACGTTAGCAAGGGTTTGTAAAAATATGTGTCCCCATAATGGAGATGATCCCAGCGTGAGAAGTGTCTGAACACCACATTACTTATTAGCCTAAGTATCTTGAGTGAAATTGGGTTGACGAAATTGTTCCGAAACCAACGATGGTTCACCTAGCTTTTAGTCACATGTCATCGTACCAAAGGTTTTGAGTATAATAGCCTGGGTGAGGACTGTTTTATTATACACTCGTTCATAAAAACTGTAACAAAGGTTCTCTCTACCTGTTTAGACAGTATGTTGGCACTGGGGACGTTGAAGAACCGCAAATGTTTCTGAAAAGAATTTTATAGCAGAAATTAGTCTGCCACCTTACCAACAGCAATACTTGGTAAACAGAGGCTAACATTTAATTTAGTATTAGTATTATTTGGATGATTTTGAAATCTTATTTCTTTGCTTTATATGTTTAAAAGGTAAAATAAGCAATACACCATGAGAAGTAATTAATCAAATGTGAATATTATTTGTCTTTTCTGAAAATACGGACTTCGGAACACCTCGCATTTGTAAAACCAGTCCTGTCTGTATAAATGTTATTTCCTTTCTTCTTTTGTGAAAGTACTGATTTGAAAAAAAAAAATATTTTTTGTGGAAATGTATCCGTTTTGATTGAGAAATTCGTCTTGCTACTGATTCCGTCTAAAAAAAGTCAATCGATTACATTCTAATAGTTAAGAGGATGGATAGGGTTCACCAATTGTCACTAACACGAGAAATAATATAACGTTCTACTCATTTTAATGTTTTTAATTTATTATTTAAAATGAACTTAAATACATTTTCTTATTGATTTTACACCGACAATAATATATGCAATGCTTTTAATCCCATCAGAGCAAAATTGTAAATGTTAAATTATTAATCACCATCAGCATATAAGAATTTAAAGAAGATTATCTTAGCAAACGTCTAAAGTGGATTCAACCATTGAGTAGATTTTATAACAATTCAAATCATGATGAAACACCGTCTGTCGTCAAAAATCAAAATAATGATGTAATGCATAACGAAATAGAAATTCTCTAAAACGATAGCGAGCAGAATTGAATCCAGCCTACACGTTTGTTCAAGGAACCCGCCAAAGAAAATATCCGCCTGTCTAGAAAAAATGCTGTAAACCGTAACCGCTTATTTTTAATGTTCGCTTCTTATTTTTTATTTTCCCCTTAAGTTCCCATGTCTCATTGAATACAGTCTCAGTAATATTACCGTCAGAATACTCGAGGTCTCTAGACTTGTCAATGGCTTTGACCGTAAAAACGCCAATGGCAAAGACAAAACCCCGGTGATTGTCCTTAAGAACTATTCCTGATGTAATGTATATGCATACACATGGGTTCCCCATGACAGTAATATTATAGGCTGGTATCAGCCATGAATACAGACTGATGGGAAGATACATGGACTACGCTTATTGACTACGCCTATTGTCTTCGATACTGCCTACGCCTATTGTCTACCCCTACGACGAGGACCAGTCTATTGCGGTTACCTGCTAGATTGTCCTACACGGTTACAGTAATCAACAACTAATTTAATACTTCGAACAAATATATCCCTTTCCGGAACATATCAATCCCTAATACTAGAAAAAATATTCAACCGCTTCTTGAAGGAGAAATCCTTCCCAATCCTTGGAAAATATCATTCGTATGCCCGTTTTTCGAGAAAGCGGGCTTGCGATCTTCCACCACCCAGTACAGACCCATTGGCAAGCTCTTAGAGGCTATAATCAACACGAAGGTCATCGAGCAACAAGAAAACAAACTCTTCAGCGACGAGTAGTATTGGTTGCGGTTGGCCCGATCCACTGCGACGTTCGAACCATCATCACTCACAGAATTAGTGAGGCTCTTAATAATAAACACACGTCGATGACCATAGCACTAGATATATGAAAATCCTTCGATGAGGTGTAGAACAAAGGCTTACTACACAATCTATCCAGGTATGGAATCTCTAGGAGGATCTTCTAGATCATATTATCCTTCCAAACAGGTAGTTATCAATAGCCAGCTCTCCGGAGCCCTAGAGGTCAACGCGTGTGTCTCTCAAGGGTTACACCTCGGAGGAACCCTCTTTTGATCTACATAAACGAGCTGCCTTATGTCATTCGTAAACCTCTCTAAAGATTATTCCACTATATACGGATTCACCTCTAAAACGCTTAAAGTTTGCTGAACTGTCTTCTGACCTTGCCAAACGTATCCAGTGGAATAAAAACTGTCTGGTTACATTCAATGCATCAAACACCATGATAGATACAATCCATCATCACACATTTGACACCGAACTACCGTCAATCCTGACCTCTTGTGCCTCAAAAGACTTTTGGGCTTCAAAATCCCACCCAACTTTAAGTAGAATTCGTACATACGATCCATGGCTAAGGATGAAGTTAAATTTGTCGTCTCCCTGTACTACTCTTTACATTCTTTACATTCACTTACGTGCTAATGCCCTTGGGAATGTTATGAATCCTCTTGTTCTCCGCTAGCTATGAGTAAATAGCAGGACAATGCGGGTTCTATAGCATTGGATGTCAACTGGTCTACTGTGGAAAATATCTGCCTCGTCAGTCATTTATCAAAAGATACATGATCGCCTAAGCGTGTATCACGCATGGCACATAACTAAGTACTTCAACCCTCCTTCTACCCTCTACCTTTAAAAAAGCTAGATCAGGTCAAAAATGTAGTACTGGTGTCATATTTGGGCGGGAGCCTTCATAGAATTCAAAAGCGTCTTCGAGCCCTTGTGGTTGACAAACTATTCTCCACCCTTCAAACACTCTCCTATAGGTGGAAAGGTTCTTGCTGTTCTACCGCTATTTCCGCGGAATGTGCTCAGGCGAACTACATTACCTGGTCTCGCCGAGGTAATCATTAACAGTTATAACACGCCCTGCCACTTACATAATAGCGCCCCAAACACATATATGCCGAATCCCATCGGTGATTTACTTTCAAAAACTTTCTTCCAGCAAACAACTGCCCTGTTTAACCGTTTCCCAAAAGGATGTTTCCGCGATCACTACAATCTTAACTTGGGGTAAACCATGGGGAAAACCGTTGTATATACAAATTGCCCACGAGCATAACATTCTATCTCGGGCCTTTTAAAGTATGAACCTCGCTGTAAAATATGCAAATATATTCTGCATGTACAGTAAATGCAAGGGGTTCAAAAGAGGAAACTGGTAACTGAGTTCGAATTCCAGTGGCAATCTTTGCTCTCGAACATGTTCTATTGAAGAGATAAATATCCCTGTTTTCTTACCCATTTCTTTGTGGGATAAAGACCAGAGCAAACTAGACTCTCTATGGGTGGATGTGAATTTGGATTCGAGAATAACTCTAACCCCAAACATTATGTAACCCTGAACTGTAAAAAAAAATATCCGCTCAGCATTGTTCCAATATATAACACAAATATGCTCTATGAACCCGTCTAGAATTGTGAGATGAGGTATTGTAACTATTAAAAATGTTCCGCCCCTATTCATGCCGTTGTATGTTCCCGCCTTCTCCAAATTGGAATTTCGAATGTAAGCATGTATTTAATCCACGGGTGTAAATTGTTCTAATTCCACGTGATTTTTCTTTCTAGATCAGTTTCAATTTGCTTCAGTAACACAACAAGTATTTTGTATCCAAAGTATTTCTTCTCTCTGCTGTGGCCAGATATTGAACTCAAAATTATTTGGGCCAAGTCACACACACACATATATATATATATATATATATATATATATATATATATATTATATATATACAGACAGACTGTTTCGCAGCTCATCAGTGTGACTAGACATCCGGTTGCCTCTAGCTAGGATCGAAATCCGACAGAATTGATATCAGCCGGAGATTCTAACCATTCAGCCGTCGGCGCACGGTAGGGACGAAAGTGGATTTTTTAGCGTATTTATTTTTGGAAA
The DNA here is from genome assembly GCA_903632075.3 of Acanthosepion pharaonis. Taxonomy (NCBI): domain Eukaryota; kingdom Metazoa; phylum Mollusca; class Cephalopoda; order Sepiida; family Sepiidae; genus Acanthosepion; species Acanthosepion pharaonis. The sequence goes on from CAHIKZ030000147.1 coordinate 1,529,147, forward strand.
AAGGCTCAGTGACCGACAGTGACTCAATTCGCATCTGCGAAGAGTCTCGCAATATAGCTATAATAGTCACTGTTTACCAACCCACATCTCGTCACCAGAGAGCTCAACTGAAATAGATATTTCAGGAGCCAATATAACGTCATCCACAGACAGACTGTTTCGCCTTTTCACAGCTCATCAGTGTGGCTAGATATCCGGTTGCCTCTAGCTAGGATCGAAACCCGACTGAATTATATATAGTAGCAATAGAAAGGTTAGACTTGAAAATCGAAAAATAAAACAATATGTAATTAACATTACATGACGTTTCTATATTCTGTTGCAATATATAATCCCTTGATCAAGCTCTGTTGAATGAGGGCGAAACCAGTCCGTATTTTATTTATCTTTCTTTTTTTAATTATGAAATGTCCAGCCGTTTTTATTGCTATAATAAAATTCTTTACGCGCAGAAGATTATGATGCATATATATACATATATATATATATATATATATATATATAACAAGAAAATATTCCGATTAGCTTAGTGTGGCCTAAGAGATTATGAAAAAGTAATTTACAAGTATTTCAAAAAAATACGTTTGTACCCGAGTGTCATACGAAACGTAACACACATATGCTGACTTTCCATAATTCATTATTTATGTTCTGTATAAAACCTAACTCTGTAAATTCTACTTCGCAAATTATCTATCAAATATGATATGATCACTCAAGTTTGTATCACTTATGGCACTTAAAGGACTGATGGCACAAATTGAACCTCATGACGGCCCTTCTGAGAATGGAACTAGGAAATCTAGCAAGAAATTATTGCTTTCCTCATGCTACCACAGCCACAGCATTTAGTAGTATATACATCCCTTACGCTTTCATATATTATGAATTCTATACAAAATGCGAATAATATAGGTATCAATTGAATAACATCTAATCTAAAATTTGTATTTTGCCCCCGAATATTGTGCTAATACGCCGAGATAAGGCTGTCATAATTCGTTTACTTAAACAAGTATCATGGGTGATTGTGCCGAACGATATTGACGATGTCCTTTCTAAGTATAAGGATCATAATGGAAGTAGAAGCATTGATTAGAATATCTGTAACAGGTGCTGTATTTGTAGCATTAACACAGTCAATATTATAGTAAAAAAACAATCGGAAAACATGTGGAGATGTTAAAAATGTTTTATGATTAAATTTTTTATATACATAATAATAACTATAATTATTTCATGTACAATTATTCCTTTAACAATTTATTAATACTGAAGAAAAAATGTTATTACAAGAATTATTTAATATATGGAAGTTTAATTATAATTAATAATCCCCAAAAGTGATTTAACAATAAGGTATATCTAAATTTGTTTAGAGAAACATCAATTTCTAAAAATATTTTTTCTACCAAACCTGAACAAAAATCACTGAAGGGATTAATTGCAAATAGATTTATCGATTAAAATATCGTCTTGCTTAATTTTGGTCTTGAAATAGTCTTTGTCATTGCTGTCTTTGACATTTTGTTGCTAATCGTTTTCTTCCAATAGTTATTTCCAATTTTCTGTTATATTAAACACATGAAATCTTAAACATAAAAATATATTGACCAAAGAGAAATTTATATAATACAAGGAATAGTCAATCACTCATAGAAACCATTGAATGTCAATAAATAAAAAAGAGAAAGGATTATTTAAACGTTTCGTTGACCTTTTATTTAATTTTAATTTATTGATTTAATTAAGACTTTCGTGTCATTGCATTTCAGCATTAACACTTCCTAACAATTCCGATCCCTTTGTCGGCAGGTTTACATTAAATAATAATAATAATAATGATGATAATAATAATAATAATAATAATAATAAATTTCATTTTATTTTTTTTTTTCATGGCTACAGGTGTAATTCTCCTACAATGCTCTGCCCTTTGACTATCGTCTCTTTGAGTGAAAATTTAAAATTTATATCTTTTAGCGGCTAGTAGTTTGAGAGATGACCGGAAAAGTATAACTTTTATTCCCTTGCTTCTACCCCTTTGTTTAATGAATTCTTTGATATCCCCCCTACCAATCTGTAGTATAAGTCCAGCCTACCCCATAAAATTTGATAAGTATCTGTCGTTGGGACGGAAAACTGAACATTTGTGGAAAGTCACTTGTGCCATGCTCCGAACATATAAGAAATGTTAAATGTTGTACCATTTTTTAACGATACTTTTCCTGTAGTTTTATATGATTCTAAATCCTTTTGACTGAAGTTAATTCTTTCCTTATCAGTTCCATTTTCTCTTTCTTTTTTTTTTGGTTTTAACTTATATTTCAATTTTTCCGTCCCCCCCCCACCGACCTTAAGAAGACCTCCTTGTCCAATTTTCTCTTTTATTTTTCTCTTATCCTAGGCATCCCATATCTCTGTCGGTGCGTGTACATGTTTACTAATATCTGTCCCCTCTCTCTCTCCTTTTATATATATATATATATATATATATATATATATATATATATATATATATATATATATATATATATAATTATATAACGTTCATGTGTATGTATCCGCATTGACAGGGATCATATTGTATTTTTTATTTTATTTTTTTTTTTATTTTGTTTTCATGGCTACAGTTGTAATTTTCCTACAATGCTCTGCCCTTTGACAATCGTCTCTTTGAGTGAAAATTTAAAAATATATCTTTTAGCGGCTAGTAGGTTGAGAGATGACCGGAAAATTATAACTTTTCATTCCCCTTGCTTCTACCCCTTTGCTTAATGAATTCTTTGATATCCCCCCTAACAATCTGTAGTATAAGTCCAGTCTACCCCATAAAATTTGATAAGTATCTGTCGTTGGTGACGGAAAATTGAATATTTTTGGAAAGTCACTTGTGCCATGCTCCGAACATGTAAGAAATGGTAAATGTTGTACCATTTTCAACGATGATTTTCCTGTAGTTTGATATGATTCTAAATCCTTTTGACTCAAGTTAAATCTTTCCTTTTCATTTCCCTTTTTCTTTTTTTTTCTTTTTTTTTTCTTAAACTTTATATAGTAAAATCTGATATTCCCCCTCGGAGTGGTCACTCTGACTTATACTATGTTAAAACTTAGTGTATGGTATTCAGTGGGGTAGACTACACTATTATGAACTATTCTACCGTCGATATATTAATAAATCCACAATCTCATTGATTGGGCGTACTCTTGGATCTTCTTTGAGACTCTTCCTAAAGCTGGTAACCTGAACATAAATACCTCTTGGCGGTCAAGGTTAAAACGCACCTCTACCAATTTCAATGGTTACGAATAATATTTCATACCGGATCGGCCGTCACCCGGGACAAAAAGGGCCGCGTCCCTCAGAGAAGAACCAGTCTGAGTATAAAAAATCTGTCACTGGAACAAACTCTTCCATACACGAAGAGACACTCGGTCACCAAACCCGGATTATTGCCAACCTTGGACCAAGTGACTCAATACCAAATCGACTAATAAAAAGTAAACGAACGAAATGGAGCCCCGAAGAGTATCGACAAGTCATGACATCCTTCTTCACTGCACTCGAAAACCCAGCAAAGAACACCACCAATCAAACATACCAAATATGGAGAAGTACGGTGGCAAATGATATAAGACATAACCTCAATCCAAACATACTTGCCAATGTCCGTAGGTACATCATGCGAAACAACAGACTCTCAAAGGCAGAAATAGATAAGATAAAATTAGATATAAGACAAAATACTATGAACCATCACTCAAAATCTAATGAGATGAATGTAAAAATAAGGAATGCGACAGAGGATTAGGTGGAGGCTGAAGCGAATGAAATACGAAATAATCTCCCAGGAAATGAATTCCAAGACTCTACCTTAAACACAAACTGCAGTTCTCCAGTAAATGTACCTGGAGTCATCTTCACTGAGAATAAGTTAGAATTCCTTGAAAACCACGAAGCTGAAATCACCGAAGCGACAAATGATGTCATCCAAGTACTCAGCAGAGTAACTTTCATACAATTGTCAGACAGAGACCAGCTCCCGAAAATCCATATGACGAATTCCAACAAGCACATCGTGAACATATACAATGCTGCTCTGGAAACACTGTTAACAGATAAACCACCGGGAAACATCACAGAAGTTAACAACGTCATATACGCAACAGCTTTAGCAGCGACTAGAAAGCTTGGGGTCAAGACAATAAATAAAATGAACAGTCACAGAGAACCAGCTTGGAAAACAAAACTGATACGAGAAATAACACAAATCAGATGTGAGTTTTCCATATTAGATGAGCTCACCAGAAACCCTAATATTTCCACGCGTAAGGGCAAAAAGATCAAGCGGAGATATAACATTAAATCCCTAATTGATATTCCATCAATCAAGGAAATGCTGAAGCAGAAACTTCAGCTAAAGGCGCAGAGAACAAGACGATAAGAAAAACGTTGTAGGTTTTATCGCCAAAATAAAATTTTCCGAACTGATCTTAAGAAATTTTACAGGGAAATTGGAAAAACACCTATACATGTCGAAAGGCCACCATCGATTGATATTGTACAGACATTTTGGGAAAATAGTTGGAGCAGCGCAAAGGAATATAACCCAAATGCAGAATGGATCCGGCGTGAAGAAGAACGAATGCTGGATACACCTCTGCAAGAATGGTAAGATATATCCACAGATGATGTTAGGCAAGCTCTAACGAAATCCCAAAAATGGAAATCCCCAGGAAATGACAAGTTGCCCAATTTCTGGTTTTATCATCTCTCATCTACCCATGGAATTCTTGTAAAACATTATCAACGCTTGTAAATAATCCCAATAAAATCCCGGAATGGATTACTGAAGGTATTATATACCTCATACCAAAAACAACTGAAACAGACCACCCGAAAAATTATAGATCGATAACATGTCACTCCACAACGTATAAGTTTATCACGTCTGTACTGACGAACCGTACTTATTCCTTTTTCGAAACAAACAGCCTTCTTCCGCTGGAACAGAAGGGATGCAGAAGAGGTTCATATGGCTGCAAAGATCAACTGCTGATAAATAAAATGTTCCTAGAAAATTGCAGGAGACGACGTAGAAATCTTGGTGCAGCGTGGATTGATTATCGTAAAGCCTTTGATAGTGTTCTTGGATCCTTAAGACTTTGGAAATGCACAAAGTCTCTCCTGTGGTATTAAATTTCCTTAAGCACAGCATGGGAATGTGGAACACCAAACTATACCTTAGTCACACCGGGGACACTGCCATATCCAACCGTCTGAATATCCGACGTGGAATCTTTCAAGGAGACTCTCTGTCACCCTTTCTGTTTTGTTTATGCTTAATCCCTCTTACACATGAACTGAACAACAGTAGCTATGGTTACAAAATTAAATAAGAAATTTTCAGTCACCTACTTTACATGGATGATCTCAAACTCTTTGCCAAAGACGACAATGAGTTGAAAGGCCTCCTCAATATTGTAAAATACTTCAGTGACGACATAGGTATGGAATTCGGATTAGATAAATGTGCAAAAGTAACATTCAAGCAAGGTAGAATTACAGAAACACCCTTAATAGATTTAGATTTTGTCACAAAAATTAGGGAACTGGAGCATGATGAAGCTTATAAGTACCTAGGAATTAGCGAAGGAGATGGCATACAACCCCCCCACCAATTGAAGGAAAAAATAAGAAAAGAGTACTACAGGCGTGTACGTCTGCTACTAAATACTGAGCTAAACACAAACAACAGAATATCAGCCATAAACACATTGGCTGTCCCTGTGGTGCAATACAGCTTTAATGCCCTTAACTGCATCATAGCTGAAATTAAGCGAATGGACGCCAAAACGAGAAAGCTTCTCACTTGCTATCGCATGCATCATCCCAAAGCTGCTGATGATCGTCTGTATGTGCCCAGATCCGAAGGAGGCAGAGGATTAGTTCAACTAGAACTGTTCTACAAAACTACAACAATTGGCCTCAACTACAGAAGACTGGATGATGGTATGCGTCAAGGAACATGGAAGTAGTAAGCGTCTTTACTCCGTAATGAAAGAAGCCAACAAATTCAAAATGGAGTTTCAAATGGGCGTAGAGATGCAACTACAGCACAATACACCGGCTGAAACTGCAAAATACTTAAAAAAGACAGCAAAGACGAATGCAACCGACCAGATACAGAAGTGATGGCAAGATACACCGCTTCATGGCCAATACTCTGCCCGTACCAAACAAGCTGACGTAGACAAAACGCGTACCCATCAGTGGCTACGTAGTGCAGGGTTGAAAGCTGAAACTGAAGGTTTTATTCTTGCTGCACAGGACAAATGCTTGCTAAGTAAAAATTATCAAGCACATATACTAAAATATTGTGTCAGCCCAAAATGCAGATTCTGTGATAAATATCCAGAAACGATTGATCATCTTGTATCAGGTTGCACGGTATTGACACCCACTGAATATAAAACCCGGCATGACAGAGTAGGCCAATATCTGCACTGGAAAATCTGCAACTTCTACGGGAAGGATACTGAAAGAAACTAGTATGAACACCACCCCGACCCGGTTACGGAGATAGGACCTCTTACAATTCTATGGGACTACACAATACACACTGACAGAACAATCAAGGCCAACCAGCCAGATATTGTTATTAAAGACCACAAACAAAAACGGTGCCTCCTTATTGATATGGCAGTCCCTGCAGATTATAATGTATCTTTGAAGATATTCAAAAAACTGTCAAAATACAAGGACCATGAAATAGAAATCTCGAAAATGTGGCATATGTGAACATCAACAATCCCTGTTGTAGTTGGAGCCCTAGGACTGGTTGGAAAAGATTGCAGTAGACTAATTGAAGGGATTCCTGGAAGTCCATGCCTTAAGGAGATGCAAAAAAATGTTCTGACAAGTACAGCTCACACTTTACGAAGGGCTTTATCTATGTAATTTTTTTACTTTTTTATTTATTTATTTATTTATTTTTTGTCAGTGGAAAGTGTCATGATGCTATTTCTAACCTTAGGTCCCTGGGCCGGACCCGGAAAGAAATGTGTAAGCGCCAGAAATCAAAGAAAATAATAATAATAATAATAATAATAATAATAATAATAATAATAAGAAGAAGAAGAAGAAGAAGAAGAAGAAGAAATACTTACACAGAACAAAGCCAACCGCAAAGCCATCGTTATTAGAGACTGCAAACAAAAAAATGCCTCCCTATTGATATGGCAGTACCTGCAGATTGCAATGCATCTTTGAATATCTTCAAAAGCCTAATAAAATATAAGTACCTAGAAAAATAATTCTCAAAAATTTTGGTACATGCGAACATCAATAATTCCTGTTGTATTTTGAGCCCTCGGATTGACTTGAAAAGATTTCAATAGACACGCTGAAGTAATTCCTGTTAGGCCATGTTAGTTCAATCAGACCTGCCTTACCAAACCATAACAATCGGTCTGGAAAGATACCTGGAAACTATAGAAGAATATATGGTAATGTGTGTTGAAAACAGGAATGAAATAAGAAATATTATTCAAAAATAAAGGAAGACAGCAATTTTAAAATGGAGTTTCAAGTTGCTGAAGAAGTGCAAATAAACCATAATAATCCTGCAGCAGGGCAAAGAATCTAAAAACAAAAGAAACCAAATGCAAAACAATGTACCAATTTCAGAAACGATCGTCAGATAAGCCTCTTCAAGATCAGTGGTCTGCGCGTAACAATCAATCTGTTGTAAACAAACCCGATACCCATCTGTGGTTAAGTAGTGCAGTGTAAAAGCTGAAACTTAAACGATAAATTACCAAGTATTCTTACTTGAAAATTGCTTTAACGCCAAATACAGTTTATGTGAAAATTATCCATCTTGTATCAGTGTTAACACAAATTAAATATAAAATTCGGCATATAGATTAGGCCAATATCTTCACCGGAAATATGCATTTTTTTCGGGAAGGATACTGCAAGACATTTATATGAACATCATCCAGACCGAGTTAAAAGATAGGATCTGTAACAATTTTACAATACACACAAACAAAACAAAGTTAATCTCTTAGAAATGGTGATCTAAGACATCAAGAACAGAATACGCTTTCTTATTGACATTGCAATACCTGTAGATTTAATATTTCTTTGAATATCTTTAAAAAAATATGAAAATACAAGGATCGGAAGGGGAAATCTCTGAAATATGGTACATGAAGTCATCAATAATTCCAATTGGATTTGGAGCCCACGGATTAATTGGAAAACGTTCCAATAGACGCATTGAAGAGATTCCTCATAGCCCATGCATTAATGAAATACAAATAATTATATGCACAAGTGCAGCTCACATTTCGAAGATCCTTATCTATCTAAAATGCGTGCGTTCTTCGTGTTAGTTTTGTTTCTTGATTACAAAAATAATCATTGGAACATATGAATCCGTTCTGACCTTAGATATCTGGGTAAGACTCTGGAGAAAGCGTGTATACAACAGAATCCCAAGAAAATAATAATAATAATAATAATAATAATAATAATAATAATAATAATAACAACAACAACAACAACTTAAAACTAAAATTGTTCTTATTGTTGTGGAAGCTTTGGGTTTGACAACGAATCAACATAATACTTGCTGCCACATCTCTCCAGGTAATCTAAAATTAGTTCTAACAATCACTGATCATATTCTGCGAAGGACTTTGTCCTTTTTAGTAATTGTTAATAGTGAGTCTCATATTTAAGAAAGAGTAAACCACAAAAATCCACACCTTTTGATTGTCTCGTGTCATTGATATGGTCCGTCATGAGATCATAAAAATGTAGGTAAAAAAATACAATAATAATAATAATAATAATAATAATAAACACTTTTTTTCTCTTTTCTTATATTGCGCCCTTCTCTAAGTGCTGCAAAATATTGGAATAATTACGTCAATAATTTTTTTCAATAATAATTAGAAGAAGAAGAAGAATGTTTTTGAAGGAATATGATCAGTGATTGTTAGAACAGGATGCGTGTTTAGCTTCAACATCAATTATTTAGATATATAGGAGGAAAGATCAACAATAAAAATGAAATAATATGATTATATAAAAATATTCTTTATTCGATCATTTTTTGCCTGGTTAATTTAAAATAACAAAAATTCATTGATAAAAGAATATTTCAAAAATATCTTATTGAATCAAAATTGTTGGTGTAACTTTACGTATGATCTGCAATGTCAAGAAGTACTGAAACATAGGCATTGGTATCAAGAATTCATGGAAAAGCCTTGACAGCAAGAATTGTAATAAGACAACAATTACAAATAAACTTTCAATAACATTATATAACATAGATTGTAATCTAACGTCGGACACTACAACCATCCGAACGGTTGTTCATGACAAATTGTCTTAAGCCATATTCGAAGACCATAAGGAACTGGAAAATTTCAAGAATTTGCTTATGTATATAGGAAATCAAGGGTCGATTTTTAAAATATTATTTAATGAGAAAATCTTCGCAATGGACGCGTTTTTGAACGGCCGTTGTGATCGTTAATAGGGTTGTCAGAGTAACTTTCAGGAATAAAAAAAATGGCTCCCGGTCAGGATTTTTGTTGTTGTCTTCTGAGATGTAAGTGTGCATTTATTCTTTTTCAATCATGTAGAATATATAGGCTATGATACCTATTAAAATGTCCTGTCTTACAATATTTTGACCCTGCTGAATGTCAACTAAAAAATATATATATATATATATTTAAGATCAACATGCTGTTCCCAGCCCCACTGAAAATAAAATGGAGTAATTTAAAAAAGCTAATCCTGTTGAAATATGACGAGACGATTTCTGGGCTGCCTCTAGTTGATACATAAACAGGTAAATACTGTGATGATATCTCCATCATATATGGCGTGACCCAGACTAAGAATAAGCATACTTTTGTTCGCGATATAACTGGGGATTACACAATTGATCTAGACATCTTCTTTAATCCATGCTTTGTATTATATGTTACCACCGTTTGGACAGTTCAGACTACACCCTGATATATGTCAAAATTAATGTCAAACGAAAGTCATCGTCCAATGTCCAAGTTCACATGACAATATACCGTCACATTAAAGCTGACAGAGATATTTTCTGATCTTACATTACGGAAGTTCGTTTGTCGTCATTCTTCAAAAACAGAGCTTCCAACTTCCGTCGTTACTAAATGGACATGAAAATTATTATTCCGCACAAAATGTACCTTTACATACGGAATATAGAGTTCACGCTTGCATGTTCTGACAACGTAAAATCTACTGAGCCCTATTTTGAAAGGAACGGTGTATCAAAACCTCTGATGCATTCAGAAATCGTCTTAACTATTCCGCAAGATTCCTAGAAATGTTAAAAAAAAGTAGCAAGGGCCCGTGCAGTCGAAGAGAAAATCGAAAACCAAGAAATATGACTCCCGAGAATTCTGTACAATCGCAAACAAGATTCTCGATAGGCTCAAAACGTTAGTGCTTTATATTATAAATGGCCCTGATTTTACCTCATCTTCATTAGATAAGACTAAGCTCTTTGCAGCAAATAGTAACATTATGACTTAATAAGTGACAGTAATAAGCAAGCAAGTAGTGTTTACGGTATTTCGGATTATTTTAGTGGGTCAGCAAAATCCTGATCTTATATCTAGTGTCTACGACGAAAGTTGAAAATGGCATTAAGAATTTTATAAAATATCATCGATTATTTAAAATGAAAATTTATTAACTATTATTTTTCAGTTTGTGAATTTTCCAAGTTGTTCATCGTAGAGTTGCAAATCACGTTCCAGATTTAGTAATATTGTTTAGGAGAAAATCATGTGTAGAAGAAATTCTGCAGTTGGTACATATTTAAAGTATTTGGAAAACGAAATAACCAACTGAAAAGTTGCGGGAGGTTTCTATTCGTTATTCTCTTTATATCTCTACCTATGTTAACTAGAATATGTCACTTATATAATGAATTACAATTAGCATTGAAGCAGTTTAAACAATTTTCTTAAATTATTATTAACATCAATATAACTTATCACTGTAATATCTTACACTTTTAATATCAACGTCATATTTTTTTTTTTTTTTAAAATAATTATTACATATTATTATTCTCTTACAGCGTGAACAAGTGATTAGAACATTCATTTTCCCACCGTGAGTTTCTTGTTCGTATCCCACCTTGGGCGAGTTGTCAGAGAGGCGATTTATTGATGTTATCGTCTTGAAGAAGCATTCCCAGTCCAGTCTGCGTCATGGTTTGAATTCGCCTGAAAACGGCATCACGAGTTAACCCTAAATTTGTGATTGAGATTGAGCAGTCGGAGATAACCAGAAGCCTACAATGTTTGTACTGTCAAGAATTCAGAAGGCATTCTGAACAATGATATGAGGATATTGGCCATGATCCAGCCTTTCAACATGCTCTCCCCCAGAAAATGTAATTAAGCTTGTAGAACAAACATATAATTCTACAAGGAACACAAATGAAGAACAAATAAGAATGCAGCTTTCAAAAGTACCAGATATTTTTAAATATCATTTTAAAGACAAGCAATCCCGTAAAGACAGTAAGACGAAAGTGAAAGGAATTGATAAAAAGTTATTCAGATGAAAAATAGTAACAGAACGCCATCAAAGAAAACAAATGATGAAAATTGACGCTACATTTAAATTTCTGAAGATTATAGATTATAAAAAAGCAGGAAACCGGAAGTTAGTTTAAAAAAAAACAGGAATTGTGAGGGGAGAAAACCTTAACAAAGATCATATGAATTTTCAAATAGATAAATGTAAAAATATGATGAGACAAATCTCCCAGTTTTTTCTGTTGAAATTGATGAAATAATAATATTAATAATAATAATAATAATAATAGTAACGATAACATTAATGACCACAGAGAGCAGCATATTTTAAATGTTTAGCCACAGCCTTCACTTATTAAAAATAACAGTAACAAAGTGTAAAAGTGCGGGAGATGATTGTCAAGTGGTTCTGTGTATATGATTGCGCCTTGTACACTTGATTTCATTAATTAATACAGATCATAAAAATAGATCTGACTTTGATGTTTCCTTCTTCGGTGACTTTGGTTTCATTCAAAGCAACAGCGTCGACGTCAACTGGGCGAACTCGCGCCACACAAATGCTGTTCTTCACTCTGGACGATCCGTGTCCTTAATGTACATCAACGTACGTACGTTCCATGTTCCGATAGTCAAAATGTTGAAAGCAACATAGGTTTTGTCAGTATAATATTTCAAGGCCATCTGCTGAACGCAGTTAGCCAGCCAGATGTATTCGCGATGAACGGTGATTACCCCAATTTTTCTAGGAGTTTCTTCACTTCGGGTGAGCTGCTGGAATCTTGAAAAGTCTTGCCCAGTCACTAGTCTATCTGCCACATCCTTGCATCATCGCAGGTCAAGAGAAACGACCATCACGAGAAACGACCATCACGAACCCGCCGCCAATGTTTGGTCGCTGACAAAGTGCCTCCAGCTAACCAATTCAAAATTCGTCGCCAGTTCGCGTGGATTTAAATTTGGTAGACAATATTGCGCAACGGAGAAAACCACACACGTTGCCAGATTTGCCTTTCCCTCGGCTCATAGAGGATTTAGACATGCGAGATCTGGAAAATTTGTTTCCATCGGCCTGGCAACTGTTCGGTTGTCAGTGTCCAATTTGGTCACGCCAACTCGACTGGTTCTGCCATTTTCCTCCGGTTTGGCCGTTGAGATAGAGTCGATTTATTTCGCCGTTTGGGTCTTCGGGATTGTTCGCGTTCAGTCTGGTCACTTCTCATCCTGAAAGCATGGGTGTTGGAATTCCAAACGCCTTTGTTCAAGGGTTCACCGGAAAACGCGTGCCCTCCACCTCGACAAGGAACGATCATAGGAGGAATAGTTTATAGCTTAGATGTGACACAAATCCAAAAATATGAAGCACCTAGTGAGGATAGAATTCAGTTGTAACTGATATGTTGAGACAAGCTTGTTAACCATTACACAACGTTGAATAGAGCTTATTAACCTAAGAAAATATTTAAAGAAATTCAAGGTGAACGAAACGTCCATTTGGCATTGATATTAATTAAAATTTTACATCAAACAATCAATTAAAACTGTATAAAAAAATAATAGAAACACCGAAAACAATGTTGCTTATTTCATTAGCTTCTACATTTGTAGTCTTCGTGACCATACAGAAAGCAATGCGTCATGGCCGTTCTGTACACTTCGGTAATGAGAGATTTGTGTTTGAAACTAGTCGAGATCTTTTTTTTTGCTTTTTTATTTCTCGATTCACGCTGCTTATTTAAATATTACAATATGTCAATCTGCAAGCTGCATTAAAAACGTTATAGAACTATCCTGTATGAAAACGAGTCAGTGTTAATCGGGATTTTAAAGTTATGAATTTTATGAAAACACAATTCATTACTTTTGATCGAGAAAAGCAAATAAGAATAAGAATTTATTAAAGATACGCGCCCGAACATGACATATTTAGTTAAGAAATTAATTAATCGGGTTATTCAAGTACGTCGTCTCACAAATTAGATTTAATTAGACATTTTTTAATCTATTTTCCAAGTGCGACGTACTTTCATTGATAAAAGGTATTGGATAAATACTCGTTTTTTTTTCGGCGTGATGAAATCCAATCTACTTGACTAAAATACCATTTAAAATAATCTGATTTTTGGCCACGTGGTTAGATTTGAAAAATTTGGAAAATCCAACATTGTTCCGCACTGCCCGCTCATCATATGTTAGTTATTTTAAAAAAGTTTTCAATGTGTGAGTCTGTATATTTTGGTGTAATTTTCTGAAGACGATGTTATCTCCTGTAAAGAAGGTAATTAATTTTGTGTTAACCAGTGCATGTATGTCGATTCATCCAGAAATCGGGTACTAATTATTTAACTATTTATACATTGTATTCTTTGTCTTGTCTTATTTCTAGAAATTAATCTCTCTCTCTTCCTCTCCTTCTCTCTCTCTCTCTCTCTCTCTGTGTTTACTAACGAAATTCGACAATCTTTCTCTCTCTTCATCTTTTACTTATCCACTCCTTTTATTTTGTGCATTCTTTTTTCCCTTCCGCTAGAGCTATTATACTACGAATGTAACTGTAAGTTTTGTAATGAAGTCATTCAAAAGTCTATATCTAAGGCTTCGTACATTTCTTCGTCGACCTGTGAGGGACGCTGCACATCAACCCCAAAAAAAGAAATCAGCAAATATTAATCATATTAGTAATATTACCAGCAATAATAATAATAATATCTACAAATTAACATTAGTAAAGTCCTCTGAAGATGGGTAGAGTATCCGCGATTTACCTTCAGGCTTCGAATAATATAAATGTCCATGTCATTCCTTACCGATTCAAGGTTTCACATTCGTTACAATGGTCTTGAACCCTATTGTTGCATTAAGGATTCTCGCGTTGAAATCATAATTTTTTTATCCTAGTAGCGACGGAGAGCAAGAAGAAGGGACTAAGCATAAACTACAAGAAGACAAAATGCATGGTCATTAGCAAAAGGATGCGTCCTAAATGCGATTTGCAGGTCGGGAACACTAGAATCAACCAGACGCGGAAGTTTAAATATCTGGGAAGCGTTTTGGAGAATCTGGTACTCACGTGTCGAATAGAGGGAAAGAGAGACAAAGAAAAAACAACGCGTGACATAACTGGAGGGCATAAGCAAATGGATGACAGAACGTGGTCTGCGCGAAGGAACTTGTTGAGAGCAGCAAGAGATATAAGAAAGTGGAGAGCCATGATCGCCTACAAACTGAAAGAACATGGCACTTAAAAGAAGAACTATTTGCTTGTCTAAAATGAAGTTTATGGGACAAAATTTCGTATAATTATCGATCAGTTTTCTGTAGTAGCCTGGTCTCCATGGTCAAAATATTTCACCGATATTCGGATTTTGTCAGCCAGTTTCCGTGATCGGTTCAAGTTTTCCAACAACGAATAGCAGATACATCAGATTTCAATTTGATAATATCTTCAGCACGCTGATGATATCCAGATACCTATTTACCTTTTCATTATCATTTCATTTTATTTTCTGTAATGTAGGAAAATTTGAATTAAGTCACCTTAGAAGAAAACAGGTGCAAATTAATGCGACTTCCTTTAGGCAATCAGCATTATGAGCCACATAGCAAAGATCCTCGTCTAAATTATCACAAATAGATCACGTGGCAAACTTACACCGGTAATACGAAAAGAACAGTGTGGTTTCCGTAAAGATATTGGAACAAAAAATGCACTATATATAATCAGAATACATGGGTTGTGCCATGGTGAGTGAATCGGAATCAGAATTCTACACGTACGCGAAAATACACTTGGGAGACATATGAATCGATCTTCCTCTTACATGTATGGGTTTAATAGTAAAACATGCTTCTGCAATAATTATTATACACAAACATATTATTAATAGAATATGTACACTTTAAAAACAATACAAATAATTATGCTTACAATAATATTTCTTTTGTAACAAACTAAAAAATGTTGATAGGATGTAAAAACGACTCAATTTATATCGGAATATCCGAGATAGAAATACAAATTCAAAAACATCAATTACTATATATTTTATAGTACGCAATGTATAGAACATGCGACAGGTTTGAGTCGAAATTTTGACATTTGAAAACTTGATTTATTAGAGAAAATAAAACAAAAACTAGAGAAGTTTAAGACCTTTTAACGTATAATGGAATATCTGACAACGAATTCCGAATTGCAGTATTACAAAAGCAAAATAAAATATGAAGAAGCGCTAATAGTTCGCGGGAAACAAAGATTTCTGCTGGAATTATTTGTAATAACAATGCTCCTATAGGCCGTGTGTGTTAAAAAACTTTCTCACCGATAAAGTGAGCACCAGGCGAAACAGTTGTAGTTCTAGAGAATATTTCCAAAAACAAGACAGAGACTTTAATCAATGAAGAAATTTTAGGGAAACTTCCTGAAAACAGGAAATACAGGGTGCAAGTGCTATTTGAGGACATTTTAGTATGTTAAATAAACAGCAACATCTTAGCAAACAATGTATATATTTAATTCAAATTGACACAAATATCGTCCATGATACTTCTTTATGTAATTATTATATGAAACCACATTTGATTTCAATGACTGCTTCTATTCGAGCTCGAAACCGTAGCTAAGCTGAAATTAAGTGGTCCCTATTCAATTTGGACATCACCTGGACAATGGCGGCCTTCAGTGAAGCTATGGTACTATGAGGATGTCGATTAGTCTCCCTTTCAACGACGCTCCACACGTAATAGTTCATAGGATTTAAATCTGGTGAGCTAAGGGGCTATGTTGGAGATGGCATCATCGTAAAAAGTCTCTGATAACCAATTCTGGGTTACAATGGCTTTGTGAGAAGGTGCAGGGACTTGTTAAAAGACATATGGCCTTCCATTTCATACTTTATTTATCCAGGGCTTAACAACCGTTTTAAGAATATTAATGTATCCAGCAGCACTGACCCTAAGACCTTGAGGGAAAATGTATGGTGGCATGACATGACCATCACTGCTCACAAATCCTAAAACCATCACAGTAGCCGGATATTTGATGTGCATCATCCTAGGTAATATAGTAGATGCACATATCCACCTGTTATTCCGTCTGTTCCTGTTCTGATCTTGGTCAAAGTTGTTTTTCGTCAGAGAAAAACCACATCATGCAATGTTTGTGGGGATTTTCACTTTGTTCAACAACCGTTTTAAACGTATGAGACGGTGTTCCTGTGTCTTCGCCGATATGAATCGGCCTTTCCTCGTTACATATGACTTATAACGAATATCCTAATATACTACGGTTCTGATAGTGCACTCTGATACCTGAAGTTCTTTGGCCATGGACCTCAATGATCTTCCGGTGATCTCATCGATGATGTTTTGAACATTCCGTATAAATTCTGGTGTTCTCACGGTATCAGTGCGCTGTGAATGCTTTTTTTTTCGTTTTGCTACAGAGGTAAAATTGCCATCACATCCCTCTAGCTCCAACCAAAACTCATGAAAAAAGTAATCTGGCAACAAGTGAAAAGTTACTGTGTTTTGCAGCTAAACCAACACTGACTGCATGTCTTTTCATTTCTTGGGTTAACGTCTCTGACTGGGTTATCTGAAATAAATAAAAAAAATAATATGAGTGATTTGAGTGTGTAGTTAACTTAAAACCATATGTCCTCAAATAGAACTCACACCATGTATGTAGATAGAATCAGAAAGATGCCGTTAAAATTGTTGGGACACATAATGTGAAAAGTGGACTTGAAGGAAGTGAAAATCACAAGACACACTGAAGGCGATGGACTGATGGTAAGAATAAATCAGTGATTTATTTATAATTTATTGTGATCTTCTTGTGTGGATTGTGCCATTCGTTTAATTTCAGATTCCTAAGAATATATTATTTTCAGTTTGTAGCACGTATTCTCTTTTGCTATTTTATTTTTCTGTTAACATTGATTTCTTTATTCAACTCGAAATTGTTTTTAAACCTTCTAAAGAATATCTCTTTGTATTCTTTCACCCTTAATTGGATGCGTGTAAGACGAGAGAAATGATTAAAGAAATCAATATCATATTTATTAAGTTTTTCCTATAAACTGCTATTTTCATTTGAATTCTCCATGTTCATGAGACTTCTTTTCTGCTTCATACATTTTCCACTGTCTGGTTTTCGCTTGGAATCAAAGTAATATTTCAGTATATACTTTATAAAATCTCCAACGCTTTCTAAATTGCCATTTACAACTCTTGCAATATTATGGACAGATGATGATTATTTATTTCACAAAATGTATTTGATTATATTTTTACATTTCCGTTTTATTTCAGGTGCGGTTTAGATGGATGTTGATGCAGAATATTTTATAGACATGAAAATAAATCGCATCCAACAGTGTTTCATCACTTCAAGCATAGATTCGAGAGACATTTTCTTATCCGAACGATAAGAGTGAGATTTATTAACTGCCGTACATGGGTAATAACTATTAGACTCATCCATCTCTTTCCGAAACCCATACACTTTCTGAAATGTTCGTACTGAAGCTTCCGGTGAGGATGCCAAAAAGTACCTCATGCCGTTTGCAATTTTCTGTCGGAATGAATTGCATCATGGTACTCTTTTATTCAAAGACTTTGTCCAACTGACTCTGCTATATTGTGCAATCGAAAAAGTCGAAATAAACAAAGCGCATGCGCGAAATTAAAAATATAAAAGGTGACAATTTACACATCGCACCCTTTTCTATGGAAAGATATAAAATAAATAGAGTATTTTTTTAATTCGACTGTAGTTCTTATATATATATATATATATATATATATATATATATATATATATATATATATATATATATATATATATTATTCCGTGTATTGGTTGTTATATTGAAAAGTAATTGTCATCTTTGATAATGGCTTATGTAACCCGAAAGCTTAGATTGGATTTAAAGATGTATCAATAAAAGGGATTTTTTCGTTCTTCAACGATAATGTTGTTAAGTTTATCAGACAATATAGAAGGAACTTACTCAAAATAAAACAGACCAAACTTATCTATATTATTTAATGAAACATGCATTGATGAAAAATTGCTGCTTAAATATACACAATTTAATAAATAATAATATATATATATATATATATATATATATATATATATATATATATATATATATATATATAAAAACAGACTCAACAGTGAGGTCTGCATCATGTGATTTGAGGATGTAGTAATAACCTGTGATAAGAGTATTGCTACTGGAAACAGGACACTGCACCTTGCCACACAAGCAGGAATAACCAGTCAAGTTTGTCAGACCCCATCACCCTTTATATCAGGCCATGTAACTCCCATGACTGTATTTCATTTGATTATTATAGGTTAGGCGCTTTTGAGAGAGAGACCAAAGAAATTCTTTGTAAACCAAAATATGAACTGCAGGCAAGGGTTATGCCAGCATTAAGCAACTGAAACAAGAAAACCGCCCAGAACGGATACAGGAGATTGCAAAGTTGAAGCCAACGGCGATTTTATTGAATAGATTTACTCCTTAGTCTTTCGAGATATTTCCATGTAATTTTGGTAAGTATATGAGTTAAAATAAGATATCACTGTTATTTTCATTTTTGCGTAATTTATACGGCAATTATTCATCATACGCTGCATATACACACACACACACACACACAAATATATATATATATATATATATATATATATATATATATATATATATATATATATATTTTGTGTGTGTGTGTGTGTATTAAATATATGAACATTATGTTCCGTTTTATTTAACTCTGAGTTGACAAGGCAATCAGCAGTCGCAGATTGAAAACATGATCAAAAAAAGTACGTATAAATAAATAAGTTATATATTTTTAAATTACACCACTCAATGTATATACAACTATATATATATATATATATATATATATATATATATATATATATATATATATATATATATATATATATATATATATATATATATATATATATATATATAGATATATATATAGCCATATATATTGAATTTTCATTTTGAATTTTCGTTTTTGCTAGGGTGTCGTCTTTACTCTTGCAATTTTTTCCCACTTTGTTGAGATTTATCCCCTGAAATCCGACAGTATGTCAGATTACATTTAATTTCATAAATCCTTTTACAATCTCATACAATGCCATGTGAACATTGTTTCTCTTTCTATGTTTTATTTTAATAACGTGATCCGACACTTTTACTTTTGAGTGATCTTTCCTTTGATACAGCTTGACTAGATTATGCGAATCAATTCTCTTGACATCAAACAATTGTAGAAAGAGAATAAAAGATCCCGGTGCCGCACACTTTCGTTTTTCTTTTTTCTCTAACACCTTGTCGCAGATAAAATGAAAAACAAAAACAAATGAAACACTCCTAAGAATTCAAGAGGTGAGGAAGTGAAGAAAAAAATTGGTTAAGATGCGAAAACGGAGGTCGTGGCTCTTGTTTTATTTCAAGATTGAAAACCAGTTGTGCAGAACGGCAAAGGGGAAAAGCAAGGGACAATCGACGTTGAAACATAAGTTTTCACACGTGCGAACGGAGATTCATGATCCCGTGATAATGGGAGAGTCTAGTGTGACTTGGATTCAGACAGAATTTCTCAACACAAGACTCAGTGTGAAGATGTGTGATCGTAAATTTAGAAAACAGGATTTTCCTGTGTACAGACATTCGCACGTTGACATAGAGGGCAGGATCAAATATGTTCGCAGGAACATCGAGCATTAGATAAATGGCAATATTAACTTTTTCCTTATCAGAAAACCTTCATTAAAAGAGCATTGTTTCTTACTTTCGTTTGAAATTAAGAAAAGAAAAAAAATTCTCTTAAAACTATATACTTCCAGAAAATTTTTTATAAAATTCCACTAAATTTTATTGGTCTTTCCAATACTGATTATGTATTTTTCATTAGCCTTTTAGTTTGAAATAATGTGAAAACTCAAAATCTTGATTTTTCTATTTTGCCCTGTCCCTTCAGGACATAGGCGATCATATTCCGTAAATATTTTCTGTCCTATATAGTCCTTAGTAAAGTGTCTCTGTCTCCCTGATACACTTAATCGCTGTTCTGCTAAATGTTTAAAAAATATTTCTCTCTTGTCTTCAATAACGCAGTGAGTGTTAAATTTGCCATGCCTTCTTTCATCATTATATGTCCTAGCAATTTCAGCTATATAATTCTGATGCTACCTATAAGTATTCTTTTTGCTTTCATTTTCTCTAAAACTTCGTCGTTGCTCACGTGTTCAACCCATGATAAAACATATTGATTATATCATAGCTAAAAATCTCTCCATTTCTCAAAACTTATATAGTGAGTAATTTCTAATAATAAAAATAATATGCAAAGTGCCATAATTTCTGGGATATTACTCACTTATTTTGCCCTACCTGACATTGAATTATGACAAACTGTGTCTTCCAGATCTTTTTAATGAGTTTTCATATACCTGATAAATATTCATGAACGTTCTCAAATTTAAACTCTTGATAAATCAATGATATTCTTGATTTTGTATATAAACACGGGGAAATATATCACATATTTAGCTTAATAAATTACCTCAGAGGAGGAAACGCGTCATTTAAGTTTAGGTTTCCTCTTGTTTTTTATTCATATAATCGACGCTCCCGTCGAATTCGACGTATGAGGGTCAAGCAGATCAGTTCCTAAGAACCGAAAGCCCGACACCAGCACGAGATTTGATTAAAGTGGTGAAGGTTTTGTGCAAAAACATCCACACATTCTGAAGGACCGAATAAAGAGACCTGGTGCACTACGTGTCACAAGATCCCCAAATGACAATCCGCAGGTTTTGAATTCAGAGTTGCCCTTCTTTTAGACCAGTTGTCATCCAACGCTATAGAACCCAGTCTGTCCTGCTATTAACCCATAGCTGGAGGGAGAAGAAGAGGGCTCATACCTTTCCCAAGGGTATTAGCACGTAAGTGAATGTAATTGATTCGACAGGAATTATATATATATATATATATATATATATATATATATATATATATATATATATATATATATATATATATAATATGCGTGTGTGTGTGTGTGTGTGTTTATCTTCTTGACTAATTTTAATATTTTTGGAATTTTACTATTTTAGATTTAAAATCGACATTGGGCCAAGTAATGTAAAAAAGCCTGGCAGAATTTTAATCACTAATTTTCTATATTTTTTTAATGTTCTTCTTTTCTTTTGATTGATGTTTCGATATAGCCAGGCATCCTCGGAATCAAGTTTTTTCTGTCGTCAACCGAGATTTATTTATCTACACTTCTTTTATAGTATCTCAAACAAGATTGCAAAATAATGGCGCAGAAATCAACTGAACAGAAATGACACACTGAAATTACATGTCCCTGAAAAGTGGATGCATACTAAACATATGAAACACGAATATAGCAATAATGAATGCTCTAGAGGAAACTCCAGATCTCCCGCAACAGGGATTGACTTCAAATTGGATTCAGTGTGAGAAATTACTGGAAAAATAGTATAATGTTAAAAGGATTTGCAGACCTAACTGACTCTATGTAATCGACCGAAGAAGACTCTGATAGTTTAAGTTATTCCTAAAAATGTATAGATTACCCATCTGAATATCAGTGACTACACAGAACAACAAAGTCTTTGGAATTTACTCTCTACACTTATCGACATATGGTCTGTGAAATATAAATGTCATTTTCATAAGTATTTCGAATTTGGAAAGCGCCTGAAGCATAGACGACAAATTTTTATGTGCATATTTTGAGAATGCTAGGGAAAAAGATATGTGGAGAGAATTCAAAGAGGGGAATGTGAGTTTTGTTGGTTATTCAATATGCCACATTAGAGTAGCATATTAAATAGTATACAAAATAGACATTTTGTTGAAGATAGCTATTTTATTTTTGCGTGATATCTTTTTTAAAGGAAGACGCTATTTTTTGCCGCTTCCGAAAAATAGACAAACATGCTTTTAAGCTTTTAGTTAATAAATAGAGCACCAGACTATTTTGCCGGTAACTATTTCTTTTATTATTATAATGGCAGGAAATGTTAAAAATGACAACACATTTAACACAAAGGTTTATTTATTTTCACCATCAGTTTTTACAGCAATTTATAATCTTGTCCGCCATTAATTGTTAAAACATTAGTTAAAATTATTTAATCTTCAGTTATTAAACATAGACGATTCTGAATATTTTAAGCACTTCAGGCCTGACATTATAGGCAAATCAAAATTTCCATTTGGGCATAGTTCTCTTGCCATCACCCTTCGGGGACACCCATTGAAGAAACTTTCAAATACCAGAGAATTCATTTTGTCCAAGTCCTGCCTATACAACCCAAACAGCCGCTGCACTGACGATCTCTAGTATAATATAGTCTTAGTTCTAAAACACTATTTTACTGACGAAATAGCATTGGTGTCTCTTTTAACGGGACCGGCAAAATAAACTTTATGTTTATTTTACCAGAACCGGCAAATAAGCCCTGGTGACTATTTTACCTGGATTGACAAAATAGCTTATTCTTTTTTTTTTAAATTCATATATGCTTGTAAAGTTAACTAGATGCTACTTTTCAGTTTAAAAGTATAATAATACATAATTGTGTAGCTTCGCGTCGTCGGATAAAACATTTCCTAAAAAGTAATTTTCTGGCCTTCATTCAGATTTGTCAAACTCATAGGACTATAAACTAGATATTGCAATTAATAGGCGTAGGTTGGTGGGGGGTCATAGATTTCTATAGGCTTATTTCCAAACTGTAATGTATATTGGCAGTTGCAAATTAGGTTATGTGTTCAGTGCATGTTTATACACTTCATTCTTGAATTGAAGTTATCGCACGAGTTTTAATGCATTCATCATCGAGCCATGCTGACATATAGCTGACAGATTTCGTTTTAAAATAGTCGACATGAAAACACCAAAAAAAGAAAATCCAGAATTTGTTATGGAAAAGTCTTGGGTATTAACCTTTCACTATTCCTCCTGTATACACTTTACTGGGCGAAATTCCTCGAACAACTAAGCTATTGGAAAATTCTAATGATCAAAACTGATAAAGGCCGCATTTCAAGTTAAAAAGAAAAATAAAGTAAGTGTGATTAATAGATAAATCCACAAGTCAATTATTTCAGAATTTAATAATGGAATTAAACACTGAAGAGATTGATACTTGAATACAACACCTCATTATTTATGAATGTCTTACATATCTACGTTTGACATGAATTTATATTCGCATCAACGTTATAATTAATGACGTAATACGTCACATACAGACTTTTTTTACATCTTGTCATATTTCCTTCACCTGAAAAGAATATATATCGTTATTTCGTATAAAAATTGCAAATAAGTGTAGCTGGGCGTTCAGTAGTAAGTAGATAATTATAGGGTGGTTTTGCAAGGCTCATGCCCAACTGTTTTGAATTCAGAATAGTACAAAGATAATGCACAAACAAACACACGCACACACATAAACACGCACACAGAAATACATATCTATCTATCTATATATATGTGTGTGTGTGTGTCTGTAGAGAGAGACGGAGAGAGAGATAATATTATTAGTCAATATAAATATATATATATATATATAAATTCCCAAGAGGGCAGAATCCAGTTAGTACTCAATATCAAGGATAATGTAAGAATATAATATACAAGGTACAAACACTAATATTAATTTTGATTTTTATATATATATATATATATATATATATATATATATATATATATATATATATATATATATATATATATATCCGATGCGATTAGAACAAAAGTAATATATAAATTCCAATGTTTACAGCATTAATCCAAAAAGGGCTCAATACCGATAGTAGAGCGATAATTATTTATTTATTATAATTTTAGCATATAGACAAAAACCATTTTACTCACTAAAAAGATGCAACATGGTTTCAGGGCATTTCAACTGCACTTCGACGTGTGGGAATCGAAAATGGTTTCGTCTATATGACAAAATTATAATAAAATATATATATATATATATATATATATATATATATATATATATATATGCGTAGTATATAGATATATTTAGTACTACCATTATTTCCGAGACATGACTGATGAAGAAAAATTCTAAATATGACATTCGAACGAACATCGTTTGAGTTTATCCTCGATATTTTCTCTTGTCCAAGCTTACAACTATGACAGCAGTTTTTGGCTGATTCTAGACACAATTCTTAGGAATTTTATCTAAATTTCCTGCGGCTTTGGTCAGTTTTTATTTCTCTTCTTCTATTCTTTAATATAAAGAGTTTTATATTCATTTGGTTCTTCTCTATAGTAGATAATTATTAATAAGTATCTCCCCACTTTATATAAATATTCGCCCATCCAATCATATATACACATATTTGGAAAACCATGAACATATTAAATGTCTAATAATACCTGAATTCAAATCTTTGTCAACAAATCTTTTTCCTACACAATTATTTCCGCTATCCATTTTTCCCAGTATGAGCTTCGATAATTCAAGCTTTCAGATTAGCATTATTCGGACCTAGAATCTGAAAAGTCATTTAATAGGTTTTTAATCTTAAATGTTAGACAGCTCTTCTCATTAAATAGTTATTAAAATATATTAAATTAAAATGCTAATTCAGTCAGTTATGTACCATACATAAAACACGCTGTGACGATCATGTACCTTTCGATACATGACTGACGCGGCAGATATTTTTCAGTAGTAGGTTGCCATTTCTTCCTACGGTAGACCAGTTTCCATCCAAAGCTATATAACCCGGTCTTTCCAGCTATTTATCAATAATGGTTGGGAGAAGAGGGCTCATCCCTTTCCCAAGATTATTAGTATGTAAGTGAATGTAATGGATTTGACTTATTTGTTTTAAATATCTTGAAATGTGATACAAAGTTCATTAATACTTTCTAAATATTATTTATACTCTTCCCTGGTGATCATAATCTCGAAACATAAAAAGATAAAGATATATTAATTAGATATTGCGTTTTTAGTTTTAAAATGCGTTTGAAAATACCTGATACGTGATATCTTCGATATAGTGATTAAAATTTATGTAATATAGCAAAGAATTTGGAGAATTCGTTCGATTGCCTCTCTGAAAAAAAAATGGGCAGTTTTTTTCTATTTGTCGTAATCGATAAATTTATCTTTGTCTTTTGTCGTTCGATGAAGAATTGGATCAGTTTTGTATTACTCACTTCTTTAGTCACAATTTTGTAGGGGATGATTTTACGTCGCACGTTAAGTTTATTTATTTTAATATTTTGATTAAAATCGCAAACCACGCTCCAAGCTTGAGATCATTAAGCATGGTTGTTTCATGCAAACTTTGTGGATTATTTAAGGACCACAATCTTGTGTTTTCCAGATTAACCTAAACCGAGAGATGAAACCGTGAAAAATATCAAATCCAAACCATATGTAATAACGCAATCTTTTTCCTACAATCAGTTGCTTTCAGCTCTTGTACGGTCATTATTTTCTATAAGAAGAACGTTTTTTTTTTGTCTGATAAATTTATGAGCAGTTCCATGACCAATATCTTGCTGCTGGGCTAAATTCCGTAATGATTTTCTTAGACTCTGCTACATACTATAAGAAATATCCCACAGTATGTATTTCAATACATTTCTGACCTTACACAACGTTTGGCATCGTTCACTGATATTGTTTCCGGAAATTTACCAACAACGTCACCAAATGCATTGCGGTGTGGAAAAGGTGTATCTGAAAATTAATCAGCAAAAGAGTGCCGCACCAATTCTGTATATCTACCACATTCTCGAAATATATTTCTGACTTGAAATACGCGGTCTATAATTCTTAAAACAATATTGGGGTGACATCTGAAATATAAAATATGTGATTAGAAAATTTCACACTAACTTTACGATCATCGTATATATCCTCCAGATTATTGCTCTCGAGTCAAATTTTATCTTCAAAATGTAAATGCAATGTCAATATTTATTCTGTGTTCTTAATTTCTGTTCTTTTTTGTTCTTTCTCCATAATAATATGTTCTTCTTCTCGTATTCTTTCACACTCATTATAAACACTTGTGTCTTAATGGCTTTATTGCCTTACTTCATTCGAAATGATTAAATATATATCGGTGTACTGATAGGTCGTTTTTTCTTAAGTGATGTATTGAATGTTCATACTGCAAGAAATATTTTTATTTTTTATTTTTAGCAGAATATCAATTTCTTGCAGGTTATTCACTACCGAAATTTAATTTTATTTCGAGTATTAGTCATAAGTTTATAAATATTTATTGCTTGCAATATATAAGAAAAATCTGGGTTACTACTAGAAACAAAAATCATTGCTTAAACATTGGAAAACATGAGGTATATTAATTCCTTTTCATAATATGTGGAAATAATCACTCTTTGTTTGATGAAGGCCGCGAGTCTGGAACCCTGTGTAGCTAAAATATAGAAAATAAAGTATAATATATATTTAAAAGGATCAACATTATAACTAAACACGTTTGTGAATTTTAAACAAAGCTATTTCTGGTATTTTTACAATAAAAATATATTTATATATTTTGATAGTGTTTTATTAGGGGCTTCACGATTTGCCCATATTTGGTACCCTAACATGTGCTGTCATCACGAGTCAGGGTGGCCTTGAGAAGAACAACAATTAAGAGGTGGTTCCACGCTCCTCGTAACTTCCCTGTCAGAGGCCTTGCTTCCGAGTTTAGTTTATCGTCATACCAAAAGCGCAGGTAATATGTAATATGACGAGTTCGATTCTGAATGTGTGCTCCTTTATTATATTTAAACAGAGCTAATGTACACTGAAGAGAAAACAGAATGATTATTAATATAAATAAATTATTAAAGCCTAGTTGAAACACTGAATGACAACAATGTGCACAAAAGAGGATCGAACCTGCATCTCAAATTAATTATTCACGAGATAACTTTGTTACAAAATACATGACATCATCGAGACATTCTCAGTTTCTAAAATCGTAATATAATACATTATTTTTTTTTATGGATTTCTTGTTTCATAGTAGTCATCATCAAATAGAGAACAATTTAGATCGTTGCAAATTAATATTAACTTGCAAGTTAAAAAAACAAGTTTATTGATAGAAAGATTATTAGATGTTCGAGGAAAATACTGCGGGATGTATTTATATAATGGATTATAAAAATAGCGACAAAACAAATGCCTGTACATATTGAAATAGAGTAAAAAAAGATTCAGCTATAAACTGTCCAATAGACGGATTTTGCATATATTTAAATTTCTGTATAAATCATTATTTATAGAAAATATAATATCTATTTAAAAAAAAAGAAGACATTCGATATATTCTCTTAATAATTGTAGAGAGGATAACCCGTGTGGAATTCATTTGTACTCGCATTTATTGACAAGGCGGCAGGATATGAATTTTCTTGCTGAGTGATCCGGCTCTAATCGCAGCCTTCTTACACAGCGGAATTTTTGCCCGCAGCTTGAACACTTCGAATCTTGTTGCCTTGGCAGCGCAGCGTGCAATGCATATTATTGCTTATCCTTATCGAGTATCCCTGATTGATCAATTGGGTCATAGCCAATGCAAATGCGCTTTTACTTATCGCGTTTCACTGTTCTGTTCTCTTCATTTTTCATTTAATTCTTTCTTATCTCTTCTTTCCTCTTTTTTCCCTTCCATCTATAATTCTTTCTTTCTTTGTTTTTATTTTCTGCCAAATCCTCCCACGTTATGGTGTCACTTCAGTGATTTCTTTCTTAACAGGTTCAAAATAACTGGGTTGCCATCGTTGCTTCATCAAGCCGAAGAGAGAAAAATGGTAGAGAAGGCCAATAAGATGAAAGAGTAAATCAGAGACAAAGATAGCTTGCGAAATAATCCAGTAAAGTTTTGCACCCTGACAGATTCTGCTAACTGGTATCTTGCAAGATTTCACTTAAAATGTCCACAAGTTTATATTATACTGCAAATCTTGAACATAACCAAATAGACAACAGTTCAAATTAAGTGAAGGAACACACTTTATATTTGTGATCCCAAAGAAGTTATCGTTTTCAAATCTAAATCTTTGGTTTTGGCATTTAAAATCTTAATATAATCAAGTATATATTTCTATATTTCTGAGAGGAGGTATTGTAATTATTTACATTATTTACATTGTTCGGACTGTTGTACTCATCTTTATTGCCATATTCACGAAGTTTCGCACATCCTAATCAAGAACAAGGTCACCTTCCAAACGTCTTTGAAATATTCAAAGATACTCCCATCCAATCTAACCAGATAGTGAGCCTGGCTGTGGTGACTTTGTTCATCAAGGTATCCACGGAATAGGGACGATCAGAATTCAGGTAAACACTGTCCTATTACTCATCATTAAAAGAAGGGACCAGTATGCCAATAGAGATGGAAATGCTGAGATTCTGTACACAACATATACATGGAATGCTTCGAAGAAATATCATTAATATCCACATCACTAAATCCAGCCATGTGTCTGAGATACCTAGATGACACCTTAATACACTAACCACACCAGGAGGACATTCAGCTACTACTGAATCATGTGAACTCAAGGAAATCGTCGATGCAATTGACAATCGAGAGAGAAAAAGATAATAAACTAGCGTTCTTTCAAAAGTGATTCAACGCTTCACAGGCACATCTTCCGAGTAAGACACCCGAAAGAAGAGAACATAACGAAGGACTCTGTGTACTCTGTCCCGTGCAAATGTGGCAAGAAATATAAAAGAGAAACAGATCGCCCCGTTAAGATAAGTCTGCAAGAACATCGTAAAGCCATAAACGAGGGGAAATAGAAAAATCAAGCGTAACTGACGACATGTAGAGGGAAAAGGTACATTACCGCCATATGTGGGATGAGGTTGAAATAATAGACAGACAACATCACTATAAAATTCAAACAATTAAGGGATCAGCACATATGCTAGGCCATAAAAATATCCTAAGGCGGCCAAGAATAGAAATGAACACATGTGAATGAGTAATATGAAATGCTACCGAAAAGCAACAATAACAACAAATATTGCAATATGAGGTCTGGCAAAAAAATGTAAACTGAGATTATTGTTGTTTATAAATACTAAAAATTCATACCTCAGGGAGACATGATTCATATCGTCAAAGACATGACTTGGTGGATAAATGTGTTGTTAGGATCCGGTGACTTGCCTCAGAGATTTGACTTCAATACAATTGCAGCAGTGACCAAAACATGGTGAGTTGCGTCAAAGATAACTGATACTGTGACATAGAGAAATGACATTGCATCAAAGATCTTGGTCTCAAAATCCAATGCCGAGCATTTTTGATTCTGAGACTCAAGCAGTGGAATATGTTGGATGGAATTGTGGAAATCGCTGGTCAGAACAGTCTACCCCAGTGAGCGAAATAAGGGTTCAGTTCGATATTCCAACCACCTGAAGAAGGTCGGAGCGTACAACGGCCGAAATGTTGTGATAAATATAGCGACAAAGATGAGGATAATAGACCGAATAATGTAAATAGCGCCTTCAAGAAATTTCAAAAATTCTTCCTAAAGATATCTGCAGCAAAAGTCAATGCCGATTTCTTCGTCGGATCAAAAATAAAGAATGTCATAAAATGCAAGAAATTCCCCAAGGATCTCACAAGAACGAAGAAATTATCTTGAAACAGAATTGTCGAGGTGTTTCATGGCTTTCTGTGGAATCAAAAGGCCGATATCTATATGGATATTGTTGAGGTAATAGATCTGTTGAAAACTCCCGTAAATTCGGCTGTCGGGTGTCCCTGAAAACCCATATTCTTGACGCTTATCTTAATTCAAGGAGAACATGGGGCATACCAGAGGAGCAAGGCGAGAGCTTCTACCAAGATATACAGAGCTTTGAAAGCCGCTACTTAGAACCGTATAATGAAAGCATGATGGAAGCTATATTGGGGCTGATTTCTGAAATTAAATTACAGAATAAGGCAATGTCGTAAAAAATATTCTACATTTTTGTGGTCCCTGTTGTGTAATCCTAGAATAAATAAATGCTAAGTTTTAATCATATGTCATTATGTTCCTACTTTGTGTGAAGAGAAATGATCACATTCGCCAGTTTTCTCAATGGGAAGAGGTAAATTTCAGAAACATTATTATCTTTCTCACAAAGACAACTTCGGAAGGAAATATTAGCCATTTTTCATAGAGTCTAGGCGTAAGCGAGTAGGAAATAACAGGTGCTACACAAGGAAGACATCGTGTTACACAGTGACTTTTAACTACGAATGCCGGTCATATTTTATAAAAGAAAGTGGGTATAAATTAAAAGATTTAAAATTGACAAGATTTCCTTTTACATCGAAGCAGACAATAAACACACACTCTACTTATTTTTCTCACTAAATCCAAGCTGTGTCTATGATGTTTTTTTTCTATATATCCTCAAGATCAAAACGAAATTGTCTATTATTTTTTTAAGTATTGAGAAGGTGTAATGTACGTGCTGGCTAACTATGTAACTAAGGAACAAAGGACAAAATTATTGAATGATGTAGGACTTGGGTGAAAAACATCTACGGTTATAATTATTTACTGAAGGGGAATACTGAAGTTGTAGCGACGCTTAAGTTTAAATTTGAAGATTTTTGTTTTTCAAGAGTTCTAAACACAAAATTCCGTTTTTGGCATTCGACTTCAAACGCTTTTGTTTGTGTTTCTTTTGCTGCAGTTTTTTTTTTAAATTATCATACACTACAACAACAGAAGTTTCATTAAGAAAAGTGAAATTTTGTAAGAACCTGGATGCAAACGTACTCCGTAACACTCAGAAATCTATTTTGTAAATTACGTTTTCCTTTAAGTAAAATAACATTTTTCAAAACGGAATTATAGTTGGATTCATTACGATAAATGACTAATGCATTGTGTGTGTTGTTTTTAAAATATCTTCGTGTTTATATAATATTTCATTCAAACTGCTTGAAGTTTCTCTGATGATTTTTTATGACGATTATTTCTGCTAAATTACTGCTTCAGGTTTTAGGTTGATGCAATACTGTTTGTATTAATTAATTCTCATACATCTTGCATTAATTATTTCATCATATTAAGTCTCTTATCGCTTGTATTAATAAGTCTCATATTTTTCTTATATACACAATATTATATAACATTTCCTCATACGTACGAAATCTCGTCTATTTATGAGAAACAAACGCAGAATTCGAATATGATCCTACATGAAATTATAAGTTAAATAATTTCTAAAATCTTAAATAAACATTCGAAGGACATTAAAAATCCTTCATTTTCAATTGATATTTGAAATTTCAAGTTGGCCTCTAATGGACGACTACAGAAAACTTCATGATGTATTTATTAAAATTAATATCTTTATTCCTTTTCTTTCAACCATTTCACTCCAAGGAAGTCAATTAAAACACTAGGACTCAGAAGGGTTACAGAATGTGAAATTAAATAAGAAAAACATTATGAAGGAATGAGAACAATATCAGAACAGAAATTATGAAGACAGGTGATAACGATTGAAATTGCATTTAAATTTTTTGAAGATCAAAGTTGACTGGAAAGATATAAGCCTGAAAATAGTTAAAACAAAACGAGAAGAGCGAGAGAACAAACATTTATCATATAACGTCTGGGTGCTCGAAGCAGTTTCAGATGAAATAGCATGATAGGTAGTTGCCAATTTAGTACTACGCTTAAATTTGTAAGTTGGGCACCAAAAAGGAAAACTCATCAGAACTATTACCAAAAATTATGTAAAGATAATTCACAGGGAAGTTATTCTGTGATATAGAGGGAAACTTTTAGCATACAACTTATTGTTAAATCTATGCATTTCAATTCTCAAATGTTGAGATCTTACCACCAATCTACTACGGCACTTAAATTCGTAGAATCTAGGTAATAAAAGAGGAAAGCTCTTCAGAAAAAAAATAAATTAAATTATTATTAGAAAAGGCACAGAGAAGCAACATTAGAAGGAAAGTGAGTGAAGCCGAGATACCAGGTAAGGACCTATAACACTACAGATTATTCTTTCGATTCCCACAAGGAACTATATATTGTTTATATATTAGGTTAATTGCAATTTTTCAATTAATATTATGATCTGCCATTTTATTTAGTCCCGATTTTGCAACTTCACTTTAGTAAAATTTTAGAACTACTTTTACATTATACAAAAGAACTATTATTTTTTCCCTTAATTCGTGACAACTGACAATGATTTCTTCTAGGTGTGAAATATTTATTATCATAAATACTGATCATTCTTTTACTTTATATGTTATCACAGAAATGCTTCAGTATATAACTGCATTGATTCTTGTGTGGGTGGTGTAAATGATAGCAGATCGAATTGATAAATACGAGATCTGAGTTCACAATCCAGTGGCGTTCGTTACATTCACTTACAGAGAAAAGCAGGAAAACGGGTTAAACAGCAGGAAGTGTATCGAGAAAAAGAAAAGAATTATTCGAGATATATATATATATATATATATATATATATATATATATATATATTATATATTATATAACCCATAACCCAAAGACTTGATAAGTTGTAAAAGACAAATCAATCAATAAATAAATCAAAACGATTTTTCTTGAACAGTGAAAATATATTTAGTTTTGATTATCAATGTTAAATATAGATTGAACAATAACCTTTTAAAATCAGAATTTACATAGGTTATCTCCCCTAACTCCTGTTGTGCCATTCATTTGCATAATCTATTTATCTAAATTACACACTGCTTTCCTCTGCTCCTCTTGACTTCAATATGTCATGTCAGTGTCAAATTTTCCAAACATGCTTTTTTCATTACTCGCTTTTCCCTAAAGTTATGCATAAGTTTTCGTTATGTTTCGAGTTTCTCTAAAAATTTCGTCATTGCTCACATGTTTAATCAATGGTATTCGCAGCATCCTTCAGTAGAACCCCATTTTTGTTGCTTAATGTATCTTCATCAGCCGTAACGAGATTGTCTGGCATGCACTACAATATAGGAGGAAAGATATTACATGTAATTTCAGTTCTCATTTCTCCCAAATCGGTAAACCAGTGACTGGTGTTGTTAATTGTGTCTTATAATACTTCCTACCATCATTCTCCATATTTGGTATCTCTGAAACATGTTCTGCTTGTAGATTTTCGAGTACAATGAAAAATGTCTCATGACTTATTCGTATTTTTGGTGAGTTTATTTCTTTGTATTAATTGTTTTAGTTTCGAATAACTTGGTCCAATGTTGTGAATAGTCCGTGTTTGATGACCAGGTGTCTCATCATTGTTGGAAGATTGTGTTCCAGTGACAGATTTTTACGCCCCAGACTGGTTTCTCTCTGAGGGAAGAGGCCCTTATTGACCCGGACGACGGCCAATCCGGTATGGATATTTGTAAGCACTCTGATTTAATTTTTTGCGTTTTATCCTTGACCGCCAACGGGTAAACCAGCTCTAGGACGACTATCGACCATGAAATAGGAAATATTCATATATCCAGGATTCAAGAGGTGACACCGGTATATGGGAATGGTGTTGATATACTTTTTTCAACTTATTATAAGTCGCAATGATTACTAGAAGATGAAATGTCAGTGGTGAACACACAATGGGGGTTCTTCTTCTTCTTCTTCTTCTTCTTCTTCTTTTTCTTCTTCTCATCATCATTGTTAATTATAATAATAAAAATAACAGTAATAATGATAAATAATAATATATGGCTAAGCTTACCTGTATTTGATGCTAAATTATTTCAGATTTTGTAAAATCGAATTTTTTTTTTTAGTCTCGTAACTTTCCTTTTGGAAGATAAACTACGCATTCAGATTGTTTTCTAATATATGAAAGGCGAAGTTCTATTGTTTCATTATTTTGAGAAATTATTTTTTTCATTTTAAAAAATTGCAAACGATCTTCGAAATATAGTGCCTAAAATATCCTTTGCTACTCATTGTGTTTCCAACTTTATTTATACTATGAAGTTGTAAGCCGACCTGACTATATTTTACCGTTCTAAAGAGCCGGAAGTAACATGTCTTTTTAGAAATAATTCTCTTGACTTTTCTGACAGATTCCCTGCAAAACTTTTCAACGGAATGAAGAAAATAGCTTCAAAATATCAAAGAATATGACACGATGCGACTATTCATTGTCAGTATCTACTTTAACTGAATCGGGAGGACAAACGATGGGAAATAATTCATTTCGACATCTACCTGGTTTTTGTTTTGGTTTTATTTTGTTTTGGTTTTGGAGACAAATAACTTCTATGAATTTTCATATTGATATTTGGAAGTAATCTCAAATATTGATAATTTAAATATATACACTTGCAAGCAATACGTATTTTTTAAACATAAAAGAAATACGGTTCTTCATTTGCCATATTTAAGGGCTTCTTAAAACATATCTTTCGAAGACCAGAACTGACAATATATTGTATTGTATCATTTTACTTACAATTATTTTTACCCAATAATTTCATTGATTCATATTTGGGAATTGAAATTCCTGTAGACATTAGCGTATAATTTATACACCTCTATGTCGTATTATTTTAAATTACAGCTCCTGCAAAAGTTAAACCTTAATGTATTAATTCTTTAGATGTATTTATTTTCTTTGATTTGATTTGAATAATGAAATTTCTACGGCTTACCATCCGTTTGTTGTTTATTTCAGCCCAAATACATTATTAGATTCTAATATTTTTTTCGACAATAATGATTTTGGTGATACAAGTTTTATTACTTAAGCCTTAACTGCAGGATTTATACATTTTCCCCTGTTTATTTGCACAAAAGTGTATATAACGAAGCAAACTCGAATTAGAACTCGGCTCTCCGACTGACAATTCCGAGCCCTTTTACCCCACTGCATATCCAAGCTTACAGCTCTTGGTATTCTCAAGTGGTCACAACGCTAAGTACTGAGCAGGCTCGACGTTGCTTAACTTCGATGATCATACTCTAACCGATGTTTCAACCTGATGTCGACGGAAGTCAAATGTGTTTTTTAAAATTGTTTCAAATATGTCCACAATTTATCATGTAGATTTTATTTACGGAAACATAGCCTGACGATTTCCTGAAGTTTGAGAAAATAAATTCTTTTTTAACAGTTCATGACATCTGCATAAGTGAGTGATATAATGTTAATTTATTACGTACTCTTTTTTTTATCTGGGTGGACTAATGGATAGCGGCTAGGATTGAAGAATCGGAGAGCTGAGTTCGAATTCCAGTCGAATCCATTCTCTTACATGCTAATACCTTTAGGAAAGGTATAGATCCTCTTCTCCCCCCAGCTATGGGTAAATAAAATAACAGAACAGCCCGGGTTCTATAGGCTTGGCTGTCAACTGTCCTAAAGAATAAAGAAATGGCAACCTACTGCGGGAAAAATTTTCCTTCGTCAGTCATGTATCGAAAGGTATATGATCGCTTAAGCGTGTATCACGTATGGCACATAACTGAAAATGTTTAGCTTTCGTTATCTGGCTAGAGTTAATATAAATATTAGATATCTGTACGATCAAAGACTTATTGTCTTCTACAGTAAATAAAGGTGGTTTGTCAAAGATTAAGCACGTATCATTTAATCTAATGATAGAACATTAAGTGTGTGCTTGCATTTGTTTCTGACATAAGGAAATATTATAATGCATTAATCTATTCGGTCTATTTTTCGAATATTGGTTATTACAGTTACATAATTTCTGCTGTTTTGCATGAATTTCTGAGAATTTTGAAACGAAATCTTTATTCAAACTAAGGAGAGAAGTTGATCTTTTTCTGCTGTCCATGACTACATATGCCGCGTAACGTTAATGCGAGTTGATATTTTCCTTGAAACTGAGTATATGTTTTCAGTAGCTTATATAGAAGAGTTTCCGTTAGCAGACATAGCGTAGCTACATATATTTAATTAACATATTTATTAGTTATTTATACGTGTATAGTTTTAAACTGGTAGTCATAAACGTGGACCATGAGATAGACACATGTGGATAGATTAAGCGATTCATTTGATATTAATATTAACGTATGCATGAATACCTTGAAGAAGACTGGAGTACAAATCGACTCAAAATTTCTGACTCTAGCAAAAACGTTGCTTGTAATAACAAGAAACAGATTATTGTCTAATGAAATAGGATCATGCTTTTCAAAAATTAATCAGTGGGAAGAATCAAGATAATGCAGAATCCAATGAAACCGATCTTTGTGTCTTATGTTTTGCTTTGCCGCTAAAGTGGAGATGCATAATGAAACGGACTTTTCCTGAAAGGGTTCAATTTCTAATTGGAGCTGTTCGTGTTTATACCAAGCAATTTTCATTCTACCTCTTTAGACAAGACAGTCTGCATTCACGATCTCCGGTTGTGGAGATATATCTGAATATAAAACCGGGTGAAAATGACGGGTAACTACTAGGCTATATGTTACAAGTAAAAGTCATTTCAGTTTTCAGTTTACATATATTAAAGAGAAAGATGGCTTTCGAGAATAATGATTTTCTACTTACTGAAAGGACAGTATCTTAAAAACACCTTACGCCCCTACGGAAAAAGAAAAGAATATGAAACATAAAGAAAAAAGAAGGCTGTGGAAAGTCGTGTTCGCAGGCCTTCTAAAAGCTCACCCCCTTACAGGTGTAACACCAAACTACAACTGGTAAAAATAAGATAAAGATCAAGAGGAAGTAGGGGAATAACAGGTTCCCGTACGTACTAAAAGAACATGATTTTCAAAATTCGTTTCAGCAAATTGCACGTCAGAAAAAAAATAAACTTAAAAAGCACGTATCAATGAATAAACAACTAGATAAAAAACAAGTGAATTAATAAATAAAAAAAATCAACGCTGACAGTTTCAGAAAACACTGTTTAAATAGTACAGATAGAATTGCCTTGAATAGGTAATGCTGTCCTGGTTCAAGAGGGTGGCTGCTGGAGAGCCGTACGTCTAGTAAAAGGACTCTGCACAATGCCACCATAGAAGGAGAAACCAGTAATGGCTGTCAGACAATTTCTGCGACAAGAACACTTCTTACATCTTCCCACCTATTTCCCCAGACTGCAAACCCCTTGATTATTATCTGTGGGGCGCAATTGAGCGAGAGACAAACAAAATTCCTTGTAACACCAAAGATGAACTGAAGGCAAGGATTATGTCACAATTCACTAGCTTAAACATGGAAAGAGTTCAGAAGAGATGCGTCTCAAGGCCGTGGGTTGAAGCCAATTGTGATTTTTTTGATAAATCTACTTTGTCGTAGTTCAATATATTTTTGTGTAATTTTGTTAAATATATCTGTTAAAATGAGATGCCAGTGCTATCTTAATTTTTTACGTAATTCATAGGAAAATTTATCCATCGCACCCTATATAAATTCACAAATGATTGTCATAATTTCTGCTGTATTCCATGAGTTTCTGAGAATTCTGAAAGTGAAATTTATTCCAAACTTTGTTTTACGTGTAGCTTTAACGAATTCCTGATATCTTTTCTTTCTTCCATTTACAGAATATTCATTTCCTCTTGTTTTCTCTCATATTTCCATCTTCGATTTCAATTTTGGCGTCTCC
Source organism: Acanthosepion pharaonis (assembly GCA_903632075.3). Taxonomy (NCBI): domain Eukaryota; kingdom Metazoa; phylum Mollusca; class Cephalopoda; order Sepiida; family Sepiidae; genus Acanthosepion; species Acanthosepion pharaonis. The sequence continues at coordinate 1,567,459 of CAHIKZ030000147.1, forward strand.
ATCGGTTCAGCACTTTGTCCAACCGCTAACAAATTCTATATGACCATTCTCGAAAATAACGTTTTTAACAATTCAAAAAAAAAAAAACCTTAGATACATGGAAAATATCCTCTTAGCAGTCAAAAACAAGGAAGAATTGCGTAAACTCCTAAAACAGTTCCAAGAAAACTCCGTTCTTAAGTTTACATATGAACTTATTATTTGTAACAAATCTCGATAAACTGATTAACACCAACAATTTCACCTTCACCCCATATAAAAAAAAACTTACCAACATAAATTCTTATACTCTTAACTATAAAAGCGAATGTCCATATTACATTAAAATAGTTATTATAAAAAAACTAATAAACCGCGTAAAAACTAATTCATTCACAAAACAGATCATCTACAGCGAATTTTAAAATATAAAACAACGATTCATCAATAACAACTTCCCCAACTAGATCGTTGAATAGCAAATAAGATGCTCTATCAGAGACCTCTATACAAAACATATAGAACATAATTAGAGACCTCTATACAAAAACATATAGAACATAATTAGAGACCTCTATACAAAACATATAGAACATAATTAGAGACCTCTATACAAAACATATAGAACATAATTAGAGACCTCTATACAAAACATATAGAACATAATTAGAGACCTATATACAAAACATATAGATTATAATTAGAGACCTCTATACAAAACATATAGATTATAATTAGAGACCTCTATACAAAACATATAGAACATAATTAGAGACCTCTATGCAAAACATATAGAACATAATTAGAGACCTCTATACAAAACATATAGAACATAATATCCCTCCAACTATTCCCAAACATATCAATATTTTATATCGTATCCAGATGCATGCTAATTATAAAGAAGACGAAAATATCTTAAAAAATAATAAAAATTAAGGCATCAACCACAAACCCTGGTAAAAAATAAAACTTCTTCCATTACACTAAATCATCTATATCTAATAAAATAATTCGTAATGACTCGTGCCCGGCCACTCGCGTGTTACAGAAAACCAACATCGTTTATAAAATTAATTGACCTCTGGGAGACTGCATCTCCAACAATAAAAATAATAATCTATGTTGGACACCCGACAACAACGCTTTCACGAAGTCTAAGTCTTCACCTCAATAATACTTCCAATATTTCTAAAAGCTTACAACCACTTACTCGTCCACATTCGCAATTCAGAAAATTCCTCGTCGAAAATTCCACCATACTTTTCCACGAAAAGAATAACCATACACTAAAATTTCTCGAAGTTATTTATAGAAAAAAATTGAAACGAAGCTTCAATAAAATTTAGTAAGAATACTCCTCAATTACTTTAAAATGTGTACAATTGATCGTATTTAAATGTCATCGTTTGTCATTAATACTTTTTCTTTATATAGCAACTTCTGAAGCCAGGAATTTTTTGCAGCATACTTAGTTACCTCCTCTTAAACGGTGTCTGTCAACCAGCCTTGACACAGCTTTCGTGACTCCACATAAAAAAATGTTAATCACCCGGTGACCACAACAATTTTTGTTCCTCTTAACCATGAACACTAAACACTTACTCTATATTTACCAATACACTGATGATGACATTATACTATGTCGAAAGTACTCGGAATAAATTCAGTATTAGCCAACACGGTGTTTTCCTCTCGTCTTTGAACAACCGCACAAAAAAAAGCTTATTCGTGAATATGAAAGAATAAAAAAAATAAAGGATACACTATATTTATGTACTACCAACTGCATTACGCTTCTAAGGAAGTGAGAAGTTACGTGTACACGATAAACATAACCTAAATTCTATTCACATCCCCTTGTCTTCCTTTCAGGAAGCGTCTTCGGATCCTGTCAAGTCTAAAATGTGTGCATGTAAGCATCATAACATTTCATAGGCGACTATGGTATTTCTACGTTTCACAAAGCCGAACAATGAACACCTCTCTAATATTACTGCTGTCTTGATTCTATTGAATTGATCTAAGACCTTATGTTGGGTTAAATATAAAGAAAACAAGGACTCCTAGATATTCATTCACATGTACACAGATAGATATATAAATATACGCAAAGAGAATGTGAGCAAGAATAAAAACGACGGAAAGATGGAATGTCAATTATAATTAATATTCTAGAAACAGAAACAGAAGTTGATAGTTACACTATTTAAATTGTTCGGACTGTTGTCCTCATCTTTATTGCCATATTAACGAAGTTTCGACAGTTGTACACTCCGGCCTTCGTTAGGTGATATATAAAGAGCTATTCTGAAACGAATTGAAAAGAAGTTGCGCCGAAAGCATACATATATCATTAAATTCTCTGAAAAATATTTGAATAAAATCTCGCTGATCATGAATATATATTTTAATTCGTGACATACCAATTTTCTAAATTGATCAAAATGTATCTCTAATATTATAAAACTGTCATTTTATTAACTAAATGCCTTGGGTTCCATATTTTCACATGAGCGAGGGACAAACAAAGCGGATTATTTTTCTTCTTTTTTTTTTTAGCAATATCCTGAGATTAAAATTAAAAAAAAATAATTAATTATTCAATGTACACGACGTAACACATTTTTAAGCAATCGGCCTTCGACATGTCGACGTGAATTAGTTTCCAACTGCAACTTGGCCAGCCCTTTCCATTCAGAAACATAGACGATATTTTAATTGTGTGCCTGGACATTGTTTTAACATTAGGAATCACGTTATTTGCAGCTGTTTCGTATCTTATCGACCATTTCTGCTTTCGCTGCAATTTTTCTTCACTGTATTCATCTTACATTGTTCTGCAATATTGTAACAGCTGCGATTTAGTTTTATAACTCAGGATTACAGGTCATTCCAGGATATATATATATATATATATATATATATATATATATATATATATATATATATATATATATGTGTGTGTGTGTGTGTGTGTGTGTCTTTGTGTGTGTGTTTATTATAATACTTCATGTTAGGGATTAGCTATTCTTGGTTTGTAATGTTTCCTTTTTTCTCATATTTTGATGAAATATAGGTTGTGATTTCGTTAGTGACGTCAGATTTTGTAGTCATTCGGAGCTAGCAAGAAAGAAAATTATCGCCTAATCCATATCAATTCCTTTGGCAATAAAACAAAATGAATTTTAATACCAGAATATAAATCGGAATTGAAAGATTATAAATTAATTCTTCCGCTATATATTAAATATATATTTCCTCGTAATCGCCTGACATACGCGAACGAGATGTGGAATGCTTCTTTTTAATTCACTCTATCTGAAGTTTAATAAACACGCAAAGTGCAAAAGCTTGAAAAAATATAACGCAATTTTCAGTAATATTTGGGAAAATCCAAATGATCGAGTGGGAACCGAGAAAATGTTTGTAGTAAGGAAAAATCTGGAATGCAACATTAATCCAATGAACATTTATTTAGCAATTTAAAAAGAATTCATATCACAGCTCTGTTGTGTAAGAGGAAAGTATAAGCGACATAGCCCAAGGATACAAAGTCATTTAATCGGATGGCGTAGTTAAGAATTTAACAACACGTTTGATGAGATTGGCTTGATCTAAATTTGTAGATTAATTTTAGAATAAATTAAAACGATTTTAATAGACTCATATCTTGGTTTATGTTCTCATTAGGCTTGTATTTAATTTTACATTCCATATCATATTAATGACGACTTAGAAGAGATTTGTGTTACGTGTTTAACTTCTTTATATCTTTTATCTTTTTCGGCTTAAACAAACCTCAACCATCCTTTCTATTTTCTGTGTGTCTTTACTTTTTACTCATGATCTCTTTTCATTTTTAAATCAAGAGAATATTCATTTCCTCATGTCTTCTCCGATATTTCCAGCTTTTATTTCACTTGCGTTAATTTTCATGAGTAGCATCTTCATTATCCTTTTATCTCAAGACTACATTTCCTCGTTGAAACTTTAAGTCTAAAAAGTATTGAAATGCTTTTGTTTTTACCCGTTATTAATCTTAGCAGCTTACATAGCTTCATGCAGTAAAAATGTCTTGTTCTGCTTACATAAGTGAATAATATTGCCTACGATAAAAAAAAAAAAAAGATGTTTAATAGAATCTTATTTTTATTAATATTTATAGCTGTAACACCATAAAGAAGCACTCAATTCCAAAAGGTTTTATGCAAGGAATTAAATTTTTGGATTCCCTTAAATGGTAGGTTTACCTCCGACGTAATACAACTTCGGTTCTTAAATGAAATTTTAAAGATGAATATGAATGAATATCTAAAGATGCAATGATGAATACAGCTCCTTTTCAAAAGTTTTTCTTCGATGGATGGCAATCGTTATCCGAAAATTAAAATCATGATACGTCTAATAGATAGTCTTTCGGTATATATTCACTCTATCACGCCCACTGGGGAGCAAGTTCCCCGAGTCACGAAATAATTCCGCCTGCTTTGTATGACGTGTAAAAACTTCACTCCTAGAATTACTTTCTATCTCTCTAATAGTCATCCGTTCGGCCGAGCAAATTAAAATCGGCATCCCTATTTTGTCTACTATCAGACCTTAAAGTTCAGCCTCAGAAGGTCTGAGCCAAAATACACTGCCACTAAAAATAATAGTTTGAAAGTATTATTTAGCACATGTTCATGACTCATTAATAATGTCGAGCGAGGTGCAGATGTATATACTTTGCTCAAATGCGCGCTATACATACCATAATTAATTTACCTGTGTTCATTGAATGTGCGCAGGAAGTATAAACGTGTTGCTATATGCAAAGAAATATTTTGAAAACTCGGAACCAAATTTATTAATTTGAAAGTTTAAGAACTGACTAACTGAAAATTAACCTTACATTTCTATTAAAGGTTAGTGCCCATTAAAGAAAATGCAAAATAAATATGCTATACAAGTGTTAGCCTATTGATAAATAATAAATTATACCTGGATTTAAGTAAGAGTCGAGCAATGTTTCATTAAAACAAACATAAAACCGAAACACAGCTCCAATGAATGTGTTATCCACTTCATGCCAGAATAAAGATGATACTAACATCAGAGTAAACATTCCTGTTTGAAATAAAAATAATGTTATTAATTTACAAAGAAATAATTAAATTATGAAAAAGCTTAATTTCAGATTTTCGGATAACAACAAAAATCGATGTGTTTATCAAATTATTTTAATATCAGTATTGTATAGAAATATTTCTCAGACTTCAGCTCGATATTTAATATGAACCCTGTCGTTATTTTATACGGTTATTTTAGTGTGTGACGCTAGGCAACTCTGGTGATATATCAATGGAAAGCTAGCCTCATTACACTAGCTAACTAAATTACGTGGAAAGAAATCTTATTAAGTAGGATTCGTATGTTCTTGTACGAAAGCATCTTAAATCGACATTAAGCTGAAAAAATGGCCAGTTCGTTATAAGTCGCTACTAAGTATCTAACTCCCCCTGCTATTCTCTACAAAAACCCAAAATGAAGTATTTGCTGCCATGTATAGATTGGATCTCACCAGTCATCGATTTAAAGCATTGAAAGTGTTCAAAAGCGTCTACGCGGACTTGTGGTTGATGAATTATTTTACACCTGAAAAGCTTTTTACCTCAAAAGCCTTTATCTTCTCTACGCTATTTTTATGTCATGCCAACTGCAGAAGTAGGAATCTCCCCCTCTTTCGTATCTCTTTAGGAAGAAGTAAGTTTTTAATCGTACAGCTTCTTCCCTAGAATAGCTGCTTTCTGCAACAGACTCCTGGCAGGATGTTTTCCAGATCACTACAATTTGGCCACTTCCGTTTAAGTTTAATTTTTATCTCTCCTACATAAATCTATGATCTTCAGTTTTTGATTTTTCATATGCTCTTACTACATCACACAATAATTATCTATCTTGAGCGGCTCTTGGGCCTTGTATTGGGTGTAAAATCTTATTAAAATTTTTGCAGTAACAATTGCACTCAAGTGACCATTACAAATTTCCCCGTAATTGAGTAACGGGTTAATGTTGTGCCAAAATATATTTGAAAACTGTTACTGAATTTTCTACCTTAGAAATATCGACACAGTCTTTTAAAAAGTATTGTGTGGCCATTGTTGTAATTCGTAAACGTAAAAACTACTATAAAAATAATTAAACATTGGTCAATACCAAGCCGAGCGGCCACATTACATTGAAACATTATTTACCGTAGGATCACTAAAGTTAAGCAACGATGAGCCTGGTCAGTAACTAAATGCATGACCGCTTAGGGATATCTGGTGTTGTAAGCTTGGATCTGTGGGTGATGTAATGGATAATAGCTCAGAATTTTAATCAGAAAACCGAGTTCCAATTCCAGTTGTATTCGTTACAATCACTTATGCTCAAATACGCTTGACAAAGATATGAATTAACTTATTTCCCCCAACTATGAATCAATTATTAAAACTTGTTATCACTAAATCATAATTATCTCAAAAAGAGAATCTTGAAAACTAAAAGTATTCCCTAATATTAATTAACATGTAATGGGTTGATAAAAACGAATCAGTCAATCAGTCATATATTGAGTTGACTACAGGGAAAGGATCGATTATTCGTCTCCAGCTATATAGTGTGTAAGGTGTTTGTTAATTGTCACGCAACGTTAAACGCGATATTTGCAACTTCGTCGAAATTATTTCTTTGGAAGTTAAAGTTTGTTTAATAAGTTTAAAGTTTCGCGCACCAAATTATATTGAATATTCTCTAAACTTCTGTCCGCATAAAATTTTGAATAAAGCCCTCAGTTGAATATAGAACGAGCTTCCTTTAATAATATGCCGTTAAAGACGTGTCGTTTCCAAATATTGGTGTTATCTCTTCACGGGTATTTTCCTGAATATAGAAGCTTTGAACATTATCCGATTGAGCCTCTATCAGGCTACTTGAACTCTCGTGTAAAACTGAACAGGGCTCATGGAATGAAAGAAAGTGAAATGAGAAAACCGAAAAGGAAGACGAAGGTTGAATAGTTGCTGTTTACGAAACTAATTGAAAGTAGTCATATGCATTAATTTATCATTGATTCCGAAATTCCTGTTTAGACCGCGGTCGTCGATTGAAGACGCACGCTTAACTGGGGGACACGGAGCTTACCGCCTGTGATTGTTCTGCATTCAATTTAAAATCAATGCCCCCTAGGGCGGACATCAAAAGGAATATGAAGGATCGTATGTCAGTTTAGCTTTCGCTACAATCCCAATCATTAACTTTATCTTCCTTGATGATTTTGTGTGTGGGTTAGTGTTGGTGAGAATGTGAATTCAGCATGTTTCGATGAATACCAATCTTAAACTTTGGCTTTAACGTCCGGGCCAGGAAGAGGATGCCCTTTTTCTTTGTTGAGAGCGCACTAAATCTCTCGTAAATCAAGGCAACAAATAGAAAGGAGAAATATTCAAGAACGGTGGCACAAAATGGAGTGTGTGAAACAGAAAATGTTTTTATTATATCTCAACAAAAAAGTGAAATAAAAAATATGTTGATGATGTAAAGAATGTATGTTTAAAGCATATTTTTCTATAGCTCTCTAAATCTCTACATTGATTGCAAAAGAAATCAAAAGGCAGGTATACGTATCTGAATACTTATGTGTGCGTGTGTAAGCGAGTTTTGTGCGCCAGCTAAAGGAGAACAAAAGTCCGGTTCCAGGAATGAATCTATGCATTAATCACTGGTTTTCATTGATGTTGACCATCAGAAATTGCTGTTAGAGGTTAACCGCCCAGAAGAATCAAATCATAAAATCAAATACGACATAATATTTTGTTATATAATTAATAATTAATAATTTCGTCTCAAAATTTCTTTTTTCGGCATTTCTTAAATTTCACTTCATTTTTTTTGTAACTCCAAATTGGAGTGTCAAGGATGATATCTGGGTTGGATTTGTGTAATTCCTTTCCATTTAAGCCAGACATCATACGTTTTAATTTTAAATTTCTAATTCTGATAATGAATAAAATCCACAAATTTCAGTTGAATAAATCTAACAGCATAGACTTTAGTTGAAATAGTCTATACTCATGAGGTAATTTTCGATTTCACTATTATATATATATATATATATATATATATATATATATATATATATATATATATATATATATATGAAATAATTTAGCTCTTGAAATTATATTTCATTTAAGCACTGTTGAGTGATAGTGTAATTCTATAAACAACAGCCACTCTGCCTCAATGCAAAACTCTTCAGTGAAATGAATTGGGGCACTCCGTTTAATTGGCATATGTTTACATTCATAAAAACAATACGCCTGATATAGATGTGTCTCCCTATCGAATGAAAATAGCTCAGTGGTAGAAAATTTGAGTGACATCAAATCAGGTAGTTTTCGATCCTGCCTTAAGACATTCGGATGTCTAGTCGCACTAAGGAGCTGCGAAACAATACTGTCTGCGAATGACACACACACACACACACACACACACACACACACACACACACATATATATATATATATATATATATATATATATATATATATATATATATATATATATTTATTAAAAGAAAATATATTTTTCCTAGAAAATATATTTTTCCTTGTTCATCAGATTATATATATATATATATATATATATATATATATATATATATATATATATATATATATATATATATATATATCTCGTTTGACATTTCCGCACTATGGAGAAATGGTAATTTAAAAAATAAAAGAGTGGCAGCTTCTATTATTAACGCATCTCCTACAATTACGAATTGAGCGCTCTTGGCTACTGGTGTTTGTATAAATCTCCTATATACTACGTTAGATACGTTCCTTTTCTGCTCTGAACCGTGAGTTCCGTGATAGAATCTCTGATTAATTCCAAATCTGTCGAATTTCGATCCCGGCTTGAAGCAATCTAACCACGCTGATTAGCTCTGATATACCGAAACAAGCTTATATATATATATATATATATATATATATATATATATATATATATATATATATATATATATATATATATATACGCAAATATGGTCACGTCTATATAAAGTACGTTCACCTTAATTTATTCTTAATTCACAAAAGTACATTTAGATGGGAGTCTATCCATGAGTGGTAAATTGAACGTGAATTGAACTTGATATTTTCCCCAAAATTAGATATTGGTACTTATACTATGTTTAAACTTAATAAACCTGGATTTTAATCTGCTTCATGAAATTGTCCGTCCATATATATATATATATATATATATATATATATATATATATATATATATATATATATAGTTTATGCAAAACTAGGTAATCCGTATGGGTAGACCCAAGGAGGATGATATCCAGAGAGCTCAATGTAAATTCAGAGCAAATATGTTTGAATAAAAACAGACCACTTTAAGGTTCCATGTAATAAGTTATTTCACCACAACCACAATCCTCATAATCAAACATAAAGATACAGACATTACTAAATAGACACAATGAACTAGTTTTTAAATGCAGACACAAGAACAACCTAAACCTAAATAAATACATTGAAAATAACTATATAGGAAGAATAAAATTGAATGACATTTGGTCTTTTTGCTGTTGGAAATGTTACTATGCACGCATGAGTGTGAAAACATGACTGCATGTATATAACTATGGTATTGTACTTGAACACTGATACACTTTTTGATACGTACATGTATATGCTTTTATATGGAAAGAGAGGCATACAAGGATTTTTTTTACGTGAGTGTGAATGTGTATAAGTAGATGCGTACTTATATGTCTTGCCATAGATATGGGATAGCGGATAATATATGTGTAGAGATATGTATAATTATAGGATCTTGTGTATTTATAATGTAATTACATATTGATATTGAGATGGTCTTTGAATGCAGGCATAAGTGGGTGTATGTGTGGACATGTGTATATATATATATGTATGTGTATGTATACATATATATATATATATGTGTGTGTGTGTGTGTATATACATATATACATATGTGTATATATATGTATAGATGTATGTGTGTGTATATATATATGTGTGTGTGTGTGCATGTGTATATGTTTATATGTATATCTGTGTACGTGTATATGTGCATATGTATGGATGTACATATATGGGCATTTATATGTGTATGTGGATATGTGCATATGTATATAGATATACATATAACTTTATGTGTGTATGTATATATGTAAGTATATGTGTATGTGTGGATATGCATGTAGATATGTGTGTATGTATTTCTCTATAGGTATATATGTGTAAATATGGGAATATACATATAGTTTCTGTGTAGATGTGTGTGTATGTGTATATATGGATTCATAGGTATATAGGGAGATATAGGGATGTTGATATAGATAGGGGGTTAGGATATGTGTAGAGGTGTGTATGTGTATGGATTGTAAAAGAAGGACCTAATTTTCTCTTAGTAGTGTCTTATCCAAATTTCTCCTCTCGGACTCTCCAATTGGAGGTGAATTTAGATAATACGGAGGTAAATTTTAAATTGTTAATTTAATTTAAATGAAAATAAACCCTTTAATAATCATTATTGATGATAAAATTATTTAAATTTGAAGAACCTTTGATAATAATTGAGTAGGTATCTAAAAACAGTCACGTGTTTAATTTATGAACAAAACTCAAACGAAGAGATATCAACTGAATAATCAACAAGAAAAAAGTATGTGTACGGATATATAGAATATTGTAAAAGAAGGACCTAATTTTCTGTTAGTAATCTTTTATCCAATTCTCTCCTCTAATATTCTCCAATTGGAAGTGAGTTTAAATAAATAATACGGAGGTAAATTTTAAATTGATAATTTAATCTAAATTGAAATATATTACCCTTTAATAATCATTATTGATGATAAAATTATTTAAATTGGAATAACCTTTGATAATTAAGTATCTAAAAACAGTCACGAATTTAATTTATGAACAAAAATGAAACGAATTGATGTAAAATTAACAATCTTTAAGAAAAAAGTTTAGGAAAATAAAAAAGATTACTAGATATAAAATGGATTATTCTTTCAATGTATTTCTATTAATTTTTTCCAATCGACTACTTCATAGATGATACCCAAAACTCAACAAACTTCAAATTAATTTCTTCGTAGATTTTTAGACATTTAGATTTATATCAAACTTTAACCCCCAAATATACCCTTTAAAGGAATGCGAAATAACAGCGTCTAAGAATTTGAGTGAAACCTGCGCTCATGGACATGATTTTTTTATTTTATTGTTTGCTCTATCTTCTCCCTTTTAAATCGGTCTTCTCCTTCGTCCTTTACCCATCTATATCTAGAGATAACATACGTTAAGTTAAGCGGCGTCTAGCCTACACAGAGTGGGGTTAAGGATAAGGAATTGAAAATGGTACATCTAACTCACTCATACCTCACTTTTTTCACTTCGTTAATTTTACATATGCTTGGTGCGGTCCGTCAAAAAATGTAAGTTTCTTTTCATTTTTCATTTCAACTTTTGGAAGTAAAGTCTGATGATCCAGAGCCCTTTTAAAAGGATTGTGGTGAAATAACTTATTACATGGAACCTTAAAGTGGTCTGTTTTATTCAAACATATATATATATATATATATATATATATATATATATATATATATATATATATATATATATAAATATATATATATATATATATATATATATATATTATTTCAACATATTAAGAAAGTATACGTGGCTTCTCGCTATATATATATATATATATATATATTATATTATTTGTATGGCACTCGTTTTGACTTTTTTTCTGCGGATCTAGGAAAAATTCCAATTCCTTTGACAAAAGTCAAAAAATAAAGAAAAGTAGTTATACCTCTAAGAATATAGACCCAAGTGAAAGATAGTTATATACTTTTGGCCATGGAAATAATAAAACTCATATCAAGGCCGCTGTAATTGTACCAAACACCATTGAAACTAATCAGATTGTTCTGCCCGAAAATGCTCAATTTAAATATTAGAAAGAAAAGATTGAAGTCTCCCTTCTCAGTAATTTACAATGATCTCGCCATTTAGCTGTTTGTAAATTTTTAAAATTCTGTTTTGTTTTGTTTCTGTTGTTTTCAATTCTCCTTCCTTCTTTATTCTGTTTTTTTTTTCTCTATTGCTATTAATTATTATAATACTTACAACAGCTCCTCCCCAATGTACTTACTTGCCAAGAGAACAAAGTCATAATTTATTTCTTTCGTATGTTATGAGCTTCTTTTTTCTTCTTTTCTTTTGGTGGGTGCTCTTTTAACAGATTAATAGGCGTACATAGGCTCACCTATCGTCTGTACCGAAGTGCCTCTGTTTTTATTGAACAGGAGTAGTGGTTCATCCCTTCCTTCCTGTTCCGGGTATGGTTTAACGATGTTTTTTCTTTCGTTTTTTCTTCTTCTAAGGTTATATCGATGTAACTGTCTTAACTTTTTGGTGATCGGACTAACCAATGGCTGTGAATTTCTACTGTGAGTCTACTGGGTTGATAGTCTGCTGGCTGCTGCTTTCAACATACATATATATATATATATATATATATATATATATATATATATATATATAGATACAGAGAGAGAGAGAGAGAGAGAGGGTGGAGAGGGGTGATAGAGAGAATTAGAGAGAGAAAAAATGAGAGAGAGTGCAAAATAGGATTTTCGAGCAGTTTCATAGCAGATTTGATATCGATATACAACAATTCATTCGAAAATTGTAAAACTGCATGAAGGTGATTACGCAACTGGGCATTTTCTTTGAACTAAACAAAATAGTTTGCGGCCTATATATATATATATATATATATATATATATATATATATATATATATATATATATATACTTGTGACGTTCTGTTTGGGGGCGTATGTATATTTCTTAATAATATTCATTCGATACTTATGAGAGAATTCGCGTTTTTTAGACAGGCTATAACTCATCTGATATCGCTTTTTACAGTATAACTACATTTCGCTGTTCAATGTAATTAATATCACGTAATACCTGCGGTTACATATGCAAATCCTACATTGTTTGCTGTGTCATTCCTATGTGTAGATATGGTGATATAAACCCATGAAAACGACACATTTTAGAGGACACTGTATTGCAGAAGAATATATGTACCAATCATGACGAGATGAAATTCCCTAGAAAAGGTGCAAATTAAAGTATTCATTCCAGTTGGATTTACGGCTGGTGACCTTCGTTATGATAAGATCAAACACTTTTCGAAGCGGTAGGGATTTTAATGCAACCAAACTCGAGGTTTCAGATAGTAAACAGCCTCATACTCTGCCGAATATAAAGCACTAATTATATCCTTGCACTCGAATTAGCAGTGACTAATCAGCAATCCCCGAACTTATTGGATTAAATCCGAACTCTATGTACATACGCACATTTCTCGATGTGTGTTTGAGAATACATACATGCAGATTGCCGTCTCTTGTCAGAAGAGCGCCATGTATTCACACACGAACACACACACCGCCATATATATATATATATATATATATATATATATATATATATATATATATATATATATATATTGTTCGCGCTTCTGATCATTGATACAGTTCTATGCTCGACTTCGAATTAGGATTGCACAAATGCAATCGCACTGGATCTCCGCCTCTTGTGTTTGATTCCAAAAGGGATCAAATATTTTTTTTTTAAATCTGTCATTATCATCAGGGAATCAAAGTTAGTCACTTTGATTTCCTTTCAATCAAGTTTGATGTCGGCATTCTTTCTCAGTTCTTATAATCAACGGATTCAAGAAAGCTGGCGTTTATTCCATGTGTATAAATCACAGATTAAAACAATAACCGTCTCAAAATTATATTTCAGCTCAGTATGTATTATAAAAGCCGGAACATTATCAAGAAAGGTGGCTGATTAATGAACTTATGCAAATCTATGAATGTGTTAATGCACATATATTTACACGTTTGTGGCCATAAATGTATGTGTATACTCACTTATACAAGAGAGTTTGGAAAATGCCCGAGCCGACCCATTCCTTGGTATAAACAAACATAATTTTGATCGAATCGAGATGTTTTTAAACTATCTCAGACACTCAATTGTACATCATCACCACCATCCTCAACATCACCACCATCCCGATCATCATCATCATCATCATCATCATCATTTATTGAATGAACTTTCACCTAACTCGATGAGCGAGTGTTATTTAAGGAGACATTGGAACTTAACGCCTATTGGGACCTAAACTCAAGCTAGAGCTTAAGTGGAACACGTACATACGATCCATCGATAAAGGTGCTGCTGAAATGACTCTTTCGCTCTACTGCTCCAGTAGACTCCTTCTACAACCCACTACCGTAACAAGAGCCAGATAAGACCGAAAATGGAGCACTATTGTCATATAGAGACAAGAGCTACCTAGTCTTCCTTTTCCAGCTCGCTAGTGTCCAAAGCCGTCACTGCATCCATGTAGGTAACGATTTGTTTTCCACACTGCAACCCCTTATCCACAGATGTAATATTGAATGCCTATCGCTGGTGTAGTTCGTATTTGAGGAGGTGCTCCGTTTATATTTTAAAAACTATATTTATTTATTTTCATTTAGCAGCCTGAATGTTCGGGAATTCTTATTAAAGAATGATTTAACTTCTTCATGTAGTTGGAATGTCGAAATGAACCCTTTATTTCGCTCAGTAGATCGTTCTAGTTCCACCTGGTATGTCTAATGGATGTCAGTTATCAGTTGTCTCCTGTTAATTCCCCCATTCAAATTCTCCACCGCCTTAACCAGGTATTGAACTCAAACTCTTTGGGTCCTTTCACTGGATCTCACTAAAGCTATCCACTGTGACATGTATCATTGAGGACATCTGTGTATGAATTTCTGGGTATTATAAAACTAATGTCTTCAGTAACCATTGTCTTATCTGTTCTTATATTGCAATTTTTTTCTGTTATCATTGTAGGTTTTCCCCAGATCTCATATAGCAATTT
>CAHIKZ030000147.1:1587500-1595000 GCA_903632075.3 Acanthosepion pharaonis
CTTCCTGCCATCATCTAAGCATGTTTGATCAATAGGAAGGGCACCGTGTTCTTTTTATTCGGTTGCCGCGTTTTTAGCTTCTGTAGTAGCTGTCAGTCTCACAACCATAACATCAATAAGCACCAATAATAAAAAGAATGACTGTGGGGAATTTAGAGACACAGTACTTACAATAGAGGCCGAAATACCAATAACGTCAGCTAAAACATACCACTAATGGTCCGATGCAGACCGTACTTTCATTGTAGTATCAGCTGTAATATGATTCTTTGACCTATATCATCCATAGATTTATTGGAGATCTTTCAAGTACAAGACTGACCTTTAAAAGGCAGGGCACTCTGCCCCGATTTGAGATAAGTGATTTCTTTCCTATGTAACGAGAGTAGCATTGAAATCAACCAGTTATTTCATACACAATATTATAATCCATACGATTTTCATTCACTATCAGAACTTCTATAAATTTCGATAAATATTTCACTCTGACTATCATGGTTAATTGCTTGCTATATACTAATGATTGGTATAGTGGAATGTGTAATCTTTGTACTTTTAAACAATTCCGTTAATGAGAAAGAAAATTGCAGTTAAACCGATGTAAATATTTTCAGTATAGCGTATACTTTAGAAAACTCAAGATCATGACTTAGATGCCTATTTTCTTTTTCATCGAAATTTACAAGGCTCGTGGTGCTAAATAGATGTATCTCATATCATATGAATCTATTTTATATAGATATATAAAAGTAATATAACAAAATGTGACTGTTGTGTTGAAATATATTATCAGTATTAGAATATAATTCAGTCGTTTTATTGAATAAAAATATGGGCTTTGAATGTTAACAGAACATATTCTTGTATTATTTACGGGATTAAACACTCAAATTATGCTAATTAATGCGTCGCGTAATAAATTGATTATGGACAGTTAAAATAGTTTTAAAATATTAACGGGCATTTATTTCGACTTCATTAACAAATGCGTGTCGAACTCACTCAATAATGGCTGGAGCTAAAATTATTCTGTCATTGTGAAAGTCACAATTTGAAACGAGGATTTTCGTCCTTGATATTTTAAGTAAATATTAAAAAAAAAATAAACAGCCTTGCTATAATCAGCAGGAATATCCTGCAGGCTATTATTCTTGTAGTGATTGAGTGAGTCACTCACATCTGTGGTGTTGCTAAAATAAGTTTGAGGAGGAAATACCATTGGCTCGATGAAATTTGAAATGATTCGTGTCCGACTTTAAGATAGTAATAGCAATCCAGTGGATTACTTTTGTTTGTGGTTGTTCCGCAATTTCTGCCCGACTAAGCAGGAAAAATGATCACTGATTACACGCACATATACTGTAGGAATCTATATATATATATATATATATATATATATATATATATATATATATATATATATATATATATATATATATATATATATATATCCTGAAGACAGAATCTTTAAAATCCATCACACCAGTTTCCATATAAGTAAATGGAGTTCAATTTATTCAGACACAAGGAAAAGTAGAAAAAGAAGAGAGAGTAAAGAGAGAAAGGAGAAATTAAATATTATTTCTATCTCTACTATTTCTTTTTTTTTTCCTTTTTCCTTGTGTCTGAATAATTTGAACTCTATTTATTTATTTAAAACGGGCCTGAAGTAATGGACGTCTGAGTTCCACGCAATAAATTATAACCTGATCTGATTTTTAAGGATTCTTTATTAATTATTATATTGCTCTTTGCTTACGTTGAACTATTTTTGTATTATAACCTCCTTGGATTTGTCCCTACTAATCCTCAAGAGATATCATCTATCTATCTATCTATCTATCTATCTATCTATAATTATTTATTTAAAAATAGGATTCCATCACTAGCGATGGAATCTTATTTTTAAATAAATTATTATATTTAGGCTCTACTTTTGTATCGAACACTGTTTTTTAAAGAAATTTGGATTATTTTCCTAACCAGTTCTTTCTTATTTTCTATATATTTTTACACACACACACACACACACACATACATATATATATATATATATATATATATATATATATATATATATATATAAATAAAGTGTATAAAATATTAAGACGAATGAAAATAAAGAAAAGAATAAATATACATTTTGTGTTGTCAGACTCAACCCCTTATTTGAGTAGAGTTTCGAAAAAGGAAAATATAAAAAGTAATTTTTAGGTTTTAATATGGAACATTTGAATACTGGGAAATTCGGCTAAATACTATCTGGTCAAAAGTTTATGACCATATTTAAACAAAACATTAATTCATAAACACGTAGCGCAATTTAGTCATTTGGGTTAAACAATTAGCGCATTTAACATCAACCACTGGTATATCTTGCTTTACATTAGTTAAACACATGACCAAAGGCCAAAGCATTGTTAGAGTTTGAACGTGGCAGAAATTTTGAGCTGCAAAATCACGGTCGTTTTCAACGTGCCATCGCTGGTATGATTGGACGTAGTAAAATTGCTGTTGAAAATTTCTTTAAAAACCCTCAGGTATACGGAAGGATCAATTGATGGGCCCAAGGAAATTTCGTCCGTGTTGATCAGCCTATCATCGAACAAGATTAAGTTTGTTACGAACGCGGAATGCAGATGAAGACCAATAAGACGGCATCCCCAAGAGAAATGCTTTAAAAACCGTAAACGTATTCAAAGTCGACGCTTCATTCCACACCACAAAACAGCTTGGTTAAACTTTGCTGAGAAGCGCTAAACATAGGAAATAGAAAAATGGAAAAAGGTGAAGAAATAGGAATTTTTTTTCCTCATGATAAAAATAATTAACCAAAATGGTCCAGATGGCTTCCAAAGTTGCTAGCACAATAAGGATATCCCACCGGAGATATTTTTACACAGTCGAGGAGGTTCTATCATGATCTGGAGTACTATCTCTTCCAAAGAACCATGGGGCTTCAGTTTATACACTAGCTGGTGACAATGGCAATTTTGAGAGTGCATCTTTCTTGACTGAAGTTCCTCTGATGGATGGAAATGACTGCATCATTCAGCAGTTGGTGAACGCTGTAATGCCTAATGCTTGCAGGACAAAGGAACTTTTCATGGCGAATAAAATGATTCTTATGGATCAGCGAATGTGTTCGCCCGGTGTGAATTACGTGGAAAATGTTCGTGGGGGTTGTCAAGGAAAGTCTATAGAAATGGAAGTCACTTCCAAACAGAGCACGATCTTTGTGAATCCATCTTCACCTCTTGGAAAGGCGTAGATTGACCATGCCAAAGAGAATATTTTAAGTTATTAACAATGACGCGCGTACATCTCAATATTGAGACGTTTAGTAGGGTATTTCCTACTCCGTTTAGGTGCTAATTCAAGTATGGTCTTAAACTTTTGAGTAGTTGTATTCATTCGAATTTCCTAGTAGTCGACTTATGCATATTAAATACTATCTTTTTAAATTCTATTTTTCCTTTTGATATTTTCATTTTTTGAAGTTCTACTCAAATAAGTAGCAATGTCTTTGTTCATCAAAAGTTGTAAGAAATTATCTACTAAACTGCAAACCAAGCCATATTGAATATTTAATACATAAGAGATATAGCTGCAAAGTGAACCGAATTTGGATGATATTATTTTCAACTATTATTCATATTATGCCTGTTAATGAGAAGATTTTTCTGAGCTCGTAGTTTTGTCTGCTCAATTAGCAAGATCATCAACTATTTCCCCTCTTACGCTTGGTGAACTTAGAGTCCGAGTAAATAATTTTGCTCACATCTTTGTCAGATGCTACTTCCGAATCAAAATGGAGAATTAAACACGCGCTCAAAAGTTTGAATAATTCATCATTTTCATTGACATTAAGTATTGGTCAGCAGTATATATATATATATATATATATATATATATATATATATATATATATATATATATATATATATATAATCAGAAAGAATTATATATATATATATATATATATATATATATATAGATAGATAGATAGATAGATAGATTGATAGATATGAGAATTTTTTATTACTTAACCAGAAATATCATGTTTAAAATTTAATTATATTGAAATTTAGTTTAAATTATGATATTCTCTGTTTTCATTCAGACTGTGGCCGGCTTTGATTGTATTTTTGTCTTTGGTTTGTATTCATTGTTTCATTAATAAAAGCGTTTCTGAACACATTTCTTCTGAACTCAATGTGATTATAATTAATTTTACCGTTTTTATTATTTAATTAATCATAAATTATAGATACATGCATACATACAAACACAGACACACACACACACACACACACACACACACACACATATATATATATATATATATATATATATATATAAATAGAGAGAGATAGATTGATAGATAGATAGGAAGATATTTAATGTAAACTTTTAATGTCAATATGTTATAGATATTTATATAGTATGTATGTATATATATATATATATATATATATATATATTTATATATATATATATATATATATATATATGTACATATATATATATATATGTGTGTGTGTGTGTGTGTGTGTGTGTGTGTGTGTGTGTGTGTGTGTGTGTGTGTGTGTACCCGCGTGTGTGCTTGCAAACAGTTTTATTCCCGGAATGGCTCTATGGGCAGAAAGAGTTCGTAATTTGTCTTTATTGACTGCAATTATTTTAACTTTCATATCAAGTCATACTTTTCAACAACCGATATTGCCATTGTGAGAAACATCGTTGGATCTCATTATCCGGGATACATTTCAGTAATAATTTCATACATTGTTATATGCCAAGGATATCAGCAAATATTTGTCTTTCCAAGGCATTCTTTTTCAATTTTTGAAACAAACAAGTATAAGAAGTGTTCAAAAACCCGTAACGCATCTTTTTTTTTTTTATCGCATTCCCAAATACGTACGTTTAGAGTCAGTTGAAAACTATTCCTATTCATATTCCTTTCACATGTAATTATTCATCAAACTTTGCATGTGTCATCTTGAACATTTCCTCGCAGTGCTGGTATGAGTCGGTTTCTATCAAAATCTGCACATTTTATTCACTGTATATTAATCATGAGATCTTTTATTAGAGCTAAAATTGCATCAGTATTTTATTAACATCTGCACAAAATATTATGTTAATCCCCTACCCCAGTTTCGTTTTACTTATATTCAGCCAACTGTATATCATGAACACGTAAACATTTCTCTATTGCTCGACGAAGTATGACCCACACAGAATCCGGAAAATTTCTGAAAGTGCTCGTCTACAAACATTTGCCTAAAGCTGCGATAATTCAGAGAACTCATTTGTCGCACCCACGCGCACGTACTACCCCCCCACACACACATATATATATATATATATATATATATATATATATATATATATATATATATTACCGTATATTTTGGTAGCAACCTTTCTTTTAGACATGTGTGGTTTAATATGACAGACAAGGAAAATGAGATTACAGTCTATACTCACATTTAAAGCGACATTTGAAGACCTAATTTTGAAGCCAATTTGACTACAGTAAATGGATTTGGTCAACTGTATAGACAGGGCGAAAAGTACATACGCTAATTTTATATCTCCTATATGATGCGACTCCCTTAAAATTAGCTTTAGAAGTAATTCTTCAATGTCGTATGATGTGCGAGTATATAAGGTAATATTTCTATTATTTTTTCCAGTATTCTTACATTTATTTTTTTGGTGGGATAAAGGATTGCAAAGTTGTTCGTATTTTCTACTTCCAATGCGCTTTGGCCACTTCTTTAACCATTTTAACGGGCGTTTCTTTCAAGTGTTGTTAATTTGTCTTAAGGGTTGAGGGATTAAAGTGTATTTGTATCGTTTTTAATCCCAGTAGGAGATTTTATATTGAGCCTTCGCGTTTTCATCGTGGATGGAACTTGAGTGCGATGTTACCATTGAAAAATGAATTTTGACACATTTCCATTTGCAGTGTCTTACTCTCACCAAATAGATAAATCTCTGAATTTTGGAAAAAAATAAAAAAATAATCACAATTCCATTGTAATATACATACTTTCATACATACATACATGCGTATATATATATATATATATATATATATATATATATATATATATATATATATATATATATATATATCGAGTATAACAGCAATGTTGTCCAAATCGCGTAACAGAAAAACTGTCCGATTGTTAGATTAAACTTTGAACCGTTGTATCTTAGAAATGATTAAGAGATCTTACTAGAATTCTCCAAGGTTTATACAACACTATTTTTCTTTCTACTGCTCGCTTTTGTTTTTCTTAAATAAAGTACAAATTAACAATCACAAATTCATTGAATGTTCTAACTTTATATATTTTGACGGGTTTAGATTTATATCTCCTGATGAAAAAGAAAGAGATTTTTGCCCACAGTTGGTAAAACGGCAGGGATATATGTAAAAGTTATTCTAATATCAAAAGCGGAACTCAATAAAATATCTGTAATAAAACTGAAAGAGGAAATGCGTAGCAGTAACAATATGAATATTCATTTAATATTGTGAAAAAATTCAGGTGGAACGTAGTATAATAAAAATATTTCAATTGTGGACATATTACATTAAATTATTTTATCCATCGATAAGATGCAAATGTTACTAGATGTGGCACTAAATGCTCTTGTAGTATAATGCAACATAGTTACGTTTAATAACTTTTGTAGCAATGGAGGAAATTGCAAAATCCTTTAACGGATCTAATAGCATTTGTAAAACGATGATTGATAAAAACTAATTGTCAAGTTTGAAACGTCTTAAAGATTCATATTATTTGTCTTACAATTGTGTGTGCATTTGTGTATGTGTGCGTTTACGTACGAGTACAGATGTATTAATAAGTATTCGTTTTACACGGCTTATCAGTATTTACATCTCTAAATATTCAGCGTCTGGTGAGATTTTATTTTATTTTTTTACTTGCCCCATAGTTAGTGTGAGTAGATGGATCCATATCGTTCCCAAGGGCATATGTGCATGTATATGTATCGAACCAAAGTGGGATTCGAATTGGGCTCTTCGAGTTCAAATTCCGAGAAGCTCTCAAGTAAAATGCCATTTTATGGTAAACGGATTACAATATGATCATTAGATCTTGCAAGTTTTCAGCTAAAAGAAACACCATTAACACAATCATTTGCACATTCATTTTTGATAAAATGAAGAAAATACCGAGATTGCTATTGAGGCATTCCTCTTTTTCGGGTAAGAATTAGAGGCGACAGATTGTAATGGCTCTTAAGTAAAATCATATATTACGTCAAAGTTTTACTGTTGTGATTGGAATAAAATGTAAGAGGTCATTATTATTTCTTTGATTTTGATAAACATTTACTGGAATGACACTGTCTGTGCGTATTATCATGATATCAGGATTTGGTAATATGTACAGCAATCTCAAATGATATGTATATTAACATCTTGGTGT
Organism: Acanthosepion pharaonis; assembly: GCA_903632075.3. Taxonomy (NCBI): domain Eukaryota; kingdom Metazoa; phylum Mollusca; class Cephalopoda; order Sepiida; family Sepiidae; genus Acanthosepion; species Acanthosepion pharaonis. The sequence continues at coordinate 1,594,979 of CAHIKZ030000147.1, forward strand.
TATTCTGCATAACAACAATCTA
>CAHIKZ030000147.1:1600000-1620000 GCA_903632075.3 Acanthosepion pharaonis
CATTTTTATCGTGAATTTTTTCACTCTCCTTTACACCGAGGTACTCATAAGCTTCCTCGTGCTCTAAATCTTTGATTGTTAACCCATGGCTTAAGCTAATAAGAGAGGTTTTTTGTATTGATCCTCATAAAATTGTGATTTTAGGCAAACCAAATTAGATATCTACACCAAAGCATTTTATTGTTTTCAGAAGACCTACTAGGTCACTGACACTATTAGCATACAACTGACAGAGTTGAAGTGTTGTTATCTATATCGATATACTTTGTTTAATGCAATTAATGACGACGGGTGATATATTTAAATACATTAAGTTTCAGGTATTGGGTACACTATGGAATACCTTACGGTCATGTATCCAGGCTGTACTGAGATTTTTCCAAGGTCATCTTATTTATAAGTAATTATTATTTATATCTGTAAGAGCCACATTTGCACTCATTTAAATGTCAACAATTTGTAAGCAGCAGGAATATATGTAGTTGGTCTGCAGTTTTTTGGGACCTTTGACTCACCACTTTTGGGTAGAAGGCAGGTAATTCCTTTGGTTACCCATGCCGGATATTTAGTAGGATCATTGACCATTTCTTGAATTTCTTTGGCTAGATTTTGTGTGCTCTATTTTGATAATAGAACCAAAATTAGGAATTTAATTTTTTCCTGGATATTTTTCTTTGTGTATTTTTTAAGTGCATATTCAATATTCTGTTCTGTGATTCCCGCCTTTGCTTGTTCTGGTTTATATTTCCTCCGTTCTTGCGTAATCAAATCTGCTTCTTTGTTATGTTCTTTTCGGAAAACCAATATTTTCCAAAGAAACCTATAAAACTTCCAAATCTGGGGTTTTTCACTGCAATTTTTGTTTGACAATTTCTCTGTAAAACTTATTCGTATCGGTTTTTAAGATCCTGCTCTGTTTGTAGAATCATGATATTTTTCCAAGCGTCTGATTCTTTAAGCCTTCAGTTCAGTGTTTATCTTGTGTTTTCTTTAGCAAATACAACTTCATTTTCCTTCCTATTTTTTTTATTTTCTTCTGACTTTCTAGTTCTTACATTTTTCTTCTTGTCAGTTCATAGAATAGTGATAATTCACTTTAAAGTTGTTTCTTTCTCTATTTTCCTTTTCCAAAGTGGATCTTTATGTCTGATTGACTGCCCTTTTTTAGTTGGATGCTTAATTGTTTAGTTGCTGTTATTGCTGATGCATTTATTTCTAATTTGTCACTTACATGTGGGTCTACTTCATCCAGAATTTATATGAGTGCTGATTTGTACAGTTTACTAGTTTAGAGGTTCTGCTTTGTTGGTTGTAATTTTGGGAGTTGTTCTCGTTTCACCATTTCAATTTTTTCTGACTTGTATGTTTCATGATTTCTTACTCCAATTCTTGTATACTATTTTTGGTTTCCGTAAAATAATTCGGTTCAGTGTGTTTTGGAATCGTTAATTGAAGGCTCCTCTGCAACTAAGCTCACGCCTTTCCAACTCTTCTAAACCTTCAGCTTTATCTTAACAGTAAGTGCTGCGTATCTTATTTCCTTCATTACGTACTGTGTTTGTGTGATGTTAGTAATTTTTTTGTCCATTTCTTGTTCCTTTTCATGTTCCTTTGATTAGCTTATTTTGATCGTGGTTCTTTTCTTTTCTTTAAATTCAGCATCTTTTCGTCGGTAATGTCCCAAGAAGTACCTTCTTACAGTGACTATTTTATTTCCGTCAAAGTACTTTCTAATTGCATGTCAAACCTTTTCTCGCCAAATGTTATATGCTTTGTGAAAGACGCTTTTTTGATGTTTGTGTCGAATGCAGTGATAATGAGTTTGTACTCCTCACGTGACCATTTTACTTTTCTTTTATTAAATGAATGGTTCTTGGTCTAATTGGAGTAGTCGTAGTGTCACCGTTAGCATTATCTCGGTTTTAGGGCCTGAAGATTCATTATTTGTGTAGGAGATTGTTCCTCTCGCAAGGTTTTCGAACTCAGCGAGGTTCACTAGTGAGCGATGGGTTCGCTGTTTATTCCCCATGAAGAGCCATACTGGAATGTTTGGTTTGACTTTTAGTTCTCATATTCTTCACAAGAATGATGCACTGGTACAAATGTCTACCGAAAAATCGCCCGGTACATTGAGTAATATATACATATATTGAAAAATTAACATTATGCTTAGATGAAAAGCCTAAATGAGTTAAGGAAACGTCCGCTGGAAGTGTGGAAAAATAAAAATAAAAATAAGCCTATAAAAAAAAAAATTACGAGGAAAAGAAAAACAAATTAAAGTTGAAATCAAGTCAAACAGACTTAAAATACAATTTTAAAAACTGATTATATAATAAAACGCGAACACAGACTGGCATCGTCCGGAAGCTAAAATTTTCGATATCAGTAAGGGTGATAATAAAATTTATTGGCTATATCACCCCAACCTGCAGTACGAGCCATTAAGGGATTCATCATCATCATCATCATCATCATCACCACCATATTATTATATTATCATATTATTATTATTATTATTATTATTATTGCGTCCTGGGTATGATGATAAACTACATCCGCGTCCTGGGTTAAACGATAAACTACGTCCAACTGCACGGCCTCTGACAATACGTTTTTTTTAAAAAAATAATGTTGCCAGCTGTTCATTTTTGAAAGAATATTGTTGCCGGCTATACGTTTTTGAAAAAAATAATGTTACCAGCTATACGTTTTTGAAAAAAATAATATTACACGCTATACGTTTTTGAAAAAAAAATATTACCAGCGATACATTTGTGAGGAAAAAATATTAACAGAAATAGATTTTTGACAAAACAAAAATCTTACCAGGAAAAAAACAAATTGTCGGCATTAAATGACATATTGAGATTGATATGCCGTAAAATAAAACAAACCAAACCATTATTATTATTATTATTATTATTATTATTATTATTATTATTATTATTATTTCTTTTGTCAGATTTCTTTCAGTGGCCTATTATACCTATATTTTGTTTGAAGTAAATATAGATTTTATTTCCCTAATATCACATATAGAAGGAAAACATGATTAAAAATCTTATTCAATATTCCAATACATAAGTTTAGTACCGAGTACTCGTAAACTTATTGTAATAGGCAAAAGCACACGCTAACACACACACACACACAATATATATATATATATATATATATATATATATATATATATTGATTCCAATTAGATAAAGTTTATTTTGAATTGATCCTGAATAGCTAGTGTTATTTGTTTCTTAAATCCAAACGCACGTAGCTACATATGCATGTGACTTCAGTTTTGCGATTTATATTGCGTGAGAAAATAAAATCTAATCACCTGCGTTTTCTTTTATATTTAGAAAATCGATGCCTTTAACTTTGTCTAAAGGAGAGTCATATTTTCCAAGCCTCATTGAACATAAACAAAGAATGAAACTCTCATGCGATTACACGAAGAATTGACGTGCATTTGATAGATGTGCATTAAAATAAAAACAATAATGAACTTCACACTGAGGCACCGGATTATTTTCGCCACTTCATTCACTATCAGCAATTCAAATCCTTGCTCTCTATGTCGCTTGTTCGCTATTTACTTACAAACGAATGTAATCTGTAAGAAAATGCTCTTCTTTCCCGTTTATTGATAGTCATATTTCATCAACGTAAATAAATCTTATGTTTTTTCAGATCTAATTCTGTTTATAATGAAATTTGATTCATTAGATAAAAATGACTCAAAAAGAATAAGGAGAATATTTATGCTACACATTCATATCTTTTCCAAACTTGAAGACGAAAAGGCTTGCTTTGATAACCCTTCAAGATCGCATGGTTTGACCTCCGAATATATTTAATTTATCTCATGATCTAAACTCTAATGTTTAGCTTGAACAAGAAACCAAACCTCAACTGATATGCAGCGGTATATTTAACTGCATCAAATTATATCAATATTATTTACATCTATTTTTTTAGGGAATAATGGCTAAATTATCAGTAAAATATTAGTAATTTATTTACCTAGAAATAGAAATTGGAAGGGATAAGGGGGAGATTGAAAAGATCCAGGCAAATGGTAAGAGAGTAACAGGAATAATCTAAGTTTTATTTGAAGTGATTAGGGAGACACTGCGCAGATCCAGGCAAAGGGTCAGAGAAGAAGAGAGACATCAAATAATGGATAATCTTACTTGTATTAGAAGGGATAAGGGTGATATTGAGAAGATCCAGACAAAGCGGGAGAGAAGGGCAGAGGCATTGTATAATGAATAATCTTAGCTGTATTGTAAGAGATTATGGAGAGATTGAGAAGATACATGCAAATGGTAAGAGAAGTACTGGAGTATCAAATAATGGATAATCTTAGTTGTATTTACCTAACAATCTCTTCATTGATATTATTATCTCTATCTACAATAGTTACAGCGTGTGATGACTAAATTGTCGCCATTTTATATTTTTAATTATGCGCTGGCGTTTTTTTTTTTTTTTTTTTTTTACTTTTTCGATGATACAGTTACAATAGGGTCAGTTGCGAATCATCTGTGAGAAAATGTTCACTACGACGCAATACACCTCGCCAGAAATTTGGGATTGGCCTTGCATTCGCGCCGGAAGTTCCAATACTAACAAGTCAGAGTTTTGAAGTGTCAATCTGAGCAGAGTGCAGAGGATTCGGAGAAAGCTGGAAGAGTCTAATGGCGTTTACAATGGTGTTTGGAGTGATCAATATTGATGTCGAAATTATGCCTCCAGTCCACAGTGCCTAAAACTCAGCACAGATGCCTGAACTAGGAAACTTGATAAGGTAGTGCTGCTCTTGGTCAAATGGGTGGCTGTTGGAAGATCCTATGTCTGGCAACAAGGCTCTGCACCATGTCACAAAATCAGGAGAACCAAGTCATGAGCGTCAGACATTTTCTGCGACCACAACACCGCTTACATCTGGCCACCTAATTCCACTTGCTTATTATGTGTTGCGCGCGAGAGACTAATAAGAATCCTTATAACACCAAAGATGGACTATAGGCAAGAGTTCTGGCAGCATTCATCAAATTAAACAAGTAGACCGTCCAGAAGAGTTGCAGGCGATTCAGAAATCCTCTGGAGGCCGTGGTTGAAGATAATGGCGATGTTATTGAATAAATTTACTCTTTAGTTTTTCTAGGTATGTTTGTGTAATTTTGGTAAATATATCTCTTAAAATGAGATGTTAGTTTTATTTTCATTTTTGTGTAATTTAGATGATAATTTATCCATCGCACCCAGAATATACGTAAAAGTGTTTATCTCATCAATTTGCAGTTGAGCTGGTAGATAAAACTGTAACGTTTATACAAACAGTTTCTTTTTTCCCCATTTCTCCCTTCCGTCTCCATGTTTTGCAGCCCACATTAATCTTCAAAAATTAAAATGCAATGACAATCACTAACATATCTTCTCCAGATTACTTTTTTTTCTTCCCGCCCATTAGTAATTAACTTAAATTAATTATTAATAATTTATATCGATTATAGTCTTAATGTCGAAAGACTGGGAAATAATAAAAAATATATTTAAAAATTTTATTAGGTTGGTGCAAAAATAATGACGTAATAGTGTCGTTTTTTGATGTATTTTAACGTCAAAAACGACATTATTACGTCATTATTTTTGCACCAACCTAATAATTTGCGTAAACGTAATATGCATCAAGGGAGATTACTTTCTTTTTGTATAAAAAATACCGTCGTGTTTCGTAATATAAATAATAGGTTAAAGTATATTAATAAAGTAATGCCAAATGGTAAAATCTTGGATGTTAACTTAATTATAAGTTAGGGCGATACATAGAATACATTTTAAACCTAGACTTATACTTACAAAGATGTAGCTCCATATACACACGTAGAAAAATAATGAAGAATTCTATAGAATTATATATGGGTATAATTTAAAAATGAAACATTAGAATCTATCAATGACGCCTGTGAATATTGATGTTTGCTATATGTTATATTTATAATCGTAAAATCTGTTTTAATCGGGCTCAAAATACATGATCAGATGTTTATAAAAATGTATTTTACCAATATTTTCTCAGTCGGAAAATTATTGTTATGGATTTACTCTCGAAGCCTATTTTCATTTAGAAAAAATGTCTGCCAATGGGAAAGGACATAGCTGTCGCAATAATTATCTGAAACAAACAACAGGCACATTTCAGAGTAAACAAAAGTGTTATAATAAGAAATGGCGTCCTCCTAATATCAATCTATCTCAGCTTTTCACTTTTCTAGAAATATTCTCAGCTACTTTTATTTTTCTTCAACACACACAGACGCAATGTATCATTTAGACTGCAACTGCGCTGAACATTCCTTAGTTATAACTTCTGCAAGAAAGCGCATTATCTTTCGTAATTAACAGGTGAGCAAAGCCATTACCATTATTTTTGACACAGTGCTAACATAACCATCGATGAATTCCCATGTTTTCCTTAACTAAGATAACTGATAAATTAATAGTTATAAAGAACAATGCCACACAATGAGATGAAGAAACTACCTTGAAAAATTCAGCAGGGTGATAATGGAACCTGGGTTGTATAATCCGAAAGGAGAACCTTAGAAACATTTGGCGACACGCCTATTAAAAACAGTAATAACAAATATTTTAAAACGTGTCTAAAGCCAGTGAATAGTTTGCGCGAATAACTGAAGCAGTATTAACTCCTATTCATTTTTATAAAGAAAACATAACAACGATTGTTGTGTGGGATGAGGTGATCGTTGTTCTTCTTTGCTTTTTAGGCATCTTTTTCGTTTTCACTCTCAACGCAGTTCTTTGTACTTCCTAAACTTTTAGTTTAATGTGATCCGTGCACTGCGTGCGCCATCTCCACCACTTCCGCCATTTGCAAGTCTTGCTCAAGGTCGGTTGTCGTATTCACCACCAACTACGTTTTCCGCGCTTTTTCTACCGCACTTTATTCTTCTGTAAAAATCTGACATCTAACGTTGTCGCTGGCATTGTTCATGATAATGATGATCCTGATGATGATGATGACCCTAATGATGATGATGATGATGATGCACCTGAAGGTTCACATTCTACATTTTAGTTTTTCGACTTTTCACGTTCCGACATCAATTTCGTTTTTTTTTTTTTTATTGTCTTTCTTTCTTATGTTGTTGTTTTTTTAATCTTTACTATTCACCTAATAACTGTCTTCTTTCTTTTTTTATTCTTTGACGTTTCTTCTTTTTGCATTTTTCTTTCTATCATTGATTTCTTCGTTCATTTTTTTTTGATTTTCATTCTTGCTTATTTTTAATTTACCTTTCTTTCTTTCTTTCTTTCTTTCTTTCTTCTTTCAATCTTCATATATATCTGTTTCTTTTTCTTTCTTTCTTTCTTTTTATCTTTCGTTCTTTATTTATTTGTTTTCTTTTTTCTTTCATTTCTTTATTATTTCTGACTTCTTTTCTTTCTTTCTTTCTTTCTGCATTTTTCCTCCTAAAAATATTAATTTAATCATTTTTTTTACACCTTTTCATTGCAAGTAGAGCATTAGTTCTCAGTTATTTACACATTCACATTTGGATTAAATTCTTTACACAGTAATATCTATTTAAATATACCAACTGAGTGTTTGTAGCATATTCACTTGTTTCATGATTTTTAGTTTTAATTCCATCCGAACGGAGGTGACACATACTATACTGGTATGTATTTTCTTTATACAAATTATAAGTTATTTTAAACACATATTTTGTACTTTTATTTAATATAAAATTGCTTCTCATTTCAAGTGTTTTCTGCTTAAATGTATTTAAATATTTTTCTATTAAAATCTTTATCTTCAAATCTAAATAATTCTATCAATGTATATTATTTTTGATTTTTTCTATTTCTTCATATCGTAGATTGAATTTATATAATACTTCATGTAGAAAACTTCATATTTTCCGAAAGTTCTTTTCGATATCGTCATAAATATATGTATAATTATGCAATTCATCTACAAGTACATTGATGTCCTTTACTCCAGGGAACTCAGTCTTGGAGAGGGTTCTCTATATATTAGCTTGATACAGCCCATGCGTGTATGCAGCGGTTAAAAAACTTCTTGTAAATGTTCGTTTGTACAAAATATTTCTTTTATTATATTTCATACATTTGAATTCGGTATATTCTGTTTAATCATAATTCCCCCATTATTAGCATTATTAAATCTGTCATATAACAACATCGTATTTCAGGGATGGCACGGAATGGCTGAAAAGAAAAAAAAAATGACAATCGTACTTTGATCTAAGAAGTATTTTATACCACTAAGACATACACGAAACTATATATATATATATATATATATATATATATATATATATATATATATATATATATATATATATATATATATATACGTATGTCTCACGTGGAAAACAATATATCAAATATATATCTACACATGAAAGCATAGTGTTAAGGGAATCAAAATAGAAAGGTCTTACATATTATATGAAGATATTCCTGTGTATGTAGAAGTCATATTTAGGAATCCAGATTCAAATGGGCCGTATTCATTGTCTATATCCCAGGCGAGAACATATTCCACGAAGGGGAAACGGCGAGTCTTGGATTTTCACAAACTGAGAATTGCTTGCCGGAGTTTCTTTCTATATTTGGGAAGGATACATTGTAGCAATTGTAACTCGAAGTTAAAATAATGATACAATCAATATGTTTGCATAACGCAACCAATTAAACAAAATGTTTCGCAGGAAGCTCCAATGTTACTGGACTTTCCTAAAAGTCTGATTTGAAAATAGTTTATAAATTTGGTGCGAAAGTAAAACTAACTGTTCGGTAAATGAATCTCCGATGTTTATTGTAGGGAAACGACTGAATTTACCATTGAAATTACCAATAAACTCTGAACGAGCGATAAAAATATAGTTTTGAAAATTCATCGTAATACTACATCTATGTGAAACATCATTTTTGTATTCACGTGTATTTGGTACGCTCAACAATCAACCAGTTTCCAAATTAAAATAATATTTACATCGAATACAAAGATGACCATATATCATCTGAGATGAAATGCTGAAAATTCATGTATCTATTTTTGAAGTCCATCCATGACACAGTATGTTGCTGTTCTATTTGTTATTCGAACTTTCCGTTTTTCATGTATATAAATAATTTAAATATTCTTGATTTTTCCTAAGCCACCTGATTAGAAAGTATTACTGTCACTTCTTCAGAGTCCAGTTATCGGAAGATATTACAGAGAGTCGCTTTTGTCGTTGAAAGCATTAGAACTCGGGCAGAGAAATAGATGGAGTAATATAATTTCTATTATCGATCGATCTCTGATTATGTTTGCAGATTTCTAACGAAACAATAATTTTGTCAAAATACGCAGCGTGTAAAACAAACAAACATATAAATAAAATTTCGAGGATATTCATGTAATATTTATGATGCATCCGTGTCATTTTATGTAAATCCAACAATTCCTTACGATTTATGATGACATATATTTCAAATATCTACTCATAATATACGCACACGCTGTGTCGGATGTGGAATTAAAGAAAATTCGAAGCAATATCAATAGTTATTCATTAGCTTCCCTTTCCACACACATATATATATATATATATATATATATATATATATATATATATAGAGAGAGAGAGAGAGATGGAGAGTGATTAATAAAATTAAATGCTGTTGTTATGATGAGATATATTTCTGATTATGCAAAATACAGTACATGCAAAAGCATTGTGTGCATGAGTAATTTAAAAAAAGAATTAAAGTATAGTTTCTCATGGGTTTAAAACTTAAGAATTATGTTGAACATAGAAAATACGTCAGATGTTTTATATATATATATATATATATATATATTATATATATATATATATATATATATATATATATATATATATATATATATACGTGTGTGTGTATAGAAGAAGAAGAAGAAGAAGAAGAAGAAGAAGAAGAAGAAGAAGAAGGTGGCGGCAATCTCTTTTGTGAAGAGTGGAATCTTTCTAACCAGGATATCTCGACAAGTTACAAAATCGTAAATCACGCGATGAACGCACACACAGATAAAAGCACGGTTAAATACAATTGCAACAGCATCAAAATGTTTTTCAATTTACTCAATATTAAACGTGTTTATTAGAAACATTCTGTTTATTGTTGAAAAAAATTAAACGGCTTTACTACTAGTATTCCAACAAATATTGAAATATACAGAATATTTCTGGTAATGGTACGAAAATAATTATTTAATAATCAGTAGAAAGTACGTCATGAAGAAAGAACTAAGGATCAAATAGAAATAGATCAAATATATGATGATTTTCCAAGTGTAGCTAGGATATGGCATAATAGCAGTAAGTGAGGATTGAACTTCCTCGTAAAAGCACTAGCAAGGCAAGCCTGGTAACCATTAAATCACGCCGACGGAATATAAGACTTTTCCGCAAGAGAAGAACTCAAGATTGAAACAAAAATATGTTTATCATGTAAGTAGAGACATTTAAATATATGGGGAGATTTTTAACGGAGGAAGGAAACTCCGACACAGGAAATTAAAGCGCATATGATAGCAAAATATCTCCCCCAGAAGCTGGTAAACAGGAATATTCCGTTAGTAAATCAGAGCGCTGAACTGTTTTGTAATATCAATTTTCCTATATGGCGGCTAATACTGGTCAATTTCCTCATAGATCTGGAGGTGACTAGATGCAACGGAAACGTAGTTCTACAGAACGTTGCAAAAAATTCAATAGATTGATTGTATATAAAAAAAGAAATCTCAAGAAAAATGGAAGCAAAAGGGAGTCATATTCTTACAGGGAATCAGAAAGGGACAGTTGACATTTCTTGGACTCATAATAAGGAAAGACGGCTGGCAGAATGTTATTTGACATATCGAAAGCAAAATGTACTGAGAGAGAAAAAGACAGCGGACTACTCTCCTGTCAAGTTTGTGAGAATGAATTACATGTCAGTGCTGAGAGAAATCGCCAACATACGAACTTTATTAAGTGCTACAAGAGATTTGATATTATAGAAAACCTTCATTTCCAAGACCTAAAGGCATATACAACATAATTAATCTTAATGTGTTTTGGGATTTAAAACCGTTTTCTTTTCTAGTACTCATACAATTTTACAGATGGTGAATAACATCCTGTGCCACAATACTTAAAGCCTCTTGCATTAATATATGTCCAATGGATTAAGCTAAATGTTTTATGTTGGGTAATTAAAATTAATAGAGGATATTTGATAGAAATTTGTTCACCATGAATTTTTATCAAAAGTCTTTTGGAGCCTTTTGCGTAGCATGAAGCTCTTAGGTATGAAAATTGTTCTACTGGAACAGCAACATTGAGGTTTACACAATTTTCTGGGCGTCCAAGTTTCTGGACAGCGAATCACCTAGTTGAAGGAGATTTTAACTTAAGGCGAACCATACCATGATATAAGATGTTAGACGTATTTATTTCAGACGAATACATTTACAGGTTTTTGCTCCTCGAATATATCGTATTTACAATCCACCGTCACTTAAATTAAGGCAAAAATTTATCCCGTTATTACAGCATCATTCCCCGCGACAGTTGACAAACTCACATTAAGTTTGAAGACATGAACAGCAGCAATGTAACATAATGGGAAGTCTGACTGCCTGTTAATATACTTCCTGCGATATGTAGCTATCCATCTTCGCTCTCCTCTGACTGTATTTGCCATGATATTCTACTTCTGGACTTAGAATACTATGATTTTAAGAAGGGCCATTATGATTACTGCTGCCAGCAATGTAGCAAATACAACATATCACGTTCAACATGCAGCAAGATTCACAGAAATAATAATCGAAACTCTTAAATGTTCACAATTCGATTCCTCTCAAACAGCGCTAATTGAACAAAAATAGCCCATTTGCGGGTCCTTCGCGTGACATCTGCTTTTGCTAGATTCTTTCTCAACACTAAAGGCATCATTCATCACGATATGAAAACCAGACATTAATATGAGTGATTCCATTTCATAACATGTCCGAAAATTTAGAAATTTTAATCGAAATAACTATTACTACTTTGAATGCATATACTATACTTACATTAATAGTAATATAGCTACTTAAGATGTGGGAATTGTGTTTCCATCACCCCAGATAACTCGTTACCTGGATAGATAGAGTTATATGCATGGATTGAAGGAGTGAGAGCGGTAAGAACGTACGGTGATCGATAGACAGATGTCTAAGAGAAACAAAATACGTACATATGAACAGTCGCAGATCTATGAACATTTGGTTTCTGAGAGACATATTGGTAAAATCCGTTTTTTTAAAACAATGTCTGCATCTATTTCTATGAGTTGATATATATATATATATATATATATATATATATATATATATATATATATATATGTAAGAGAAAAATTGTAAAAGTTAAAAATTAGTTATTCCTGCACCAACAACATATATAATATTAGTGACCCACATAACAAGACAGCAGCATAACAGATGACGAGCCATTTTGCAAGTGTAGAACGAAAGCTAGTTGCCCAGTTGAAGGTATTTGTAATTCGGAAAATGATGTATACCAAGCTACTATCTTTCCAAAAGAAAATATTAATAATCAAAAAGTATACATCGGTAACTCTGCTGAGAGTTGGAAACAGAGGTTCTATAATCACATGAGTTCCTTCTCTGATGCTTCTTTAATTCACCAAACAGTTCTCTTTAACTAATTCCGGAGACTTAAAGTTCACGAAATTCCAACAATTTCCATAATAGATGCAATCAATGCTTACAAGAAAGAATTCTAATAAGTAAATGCAAAAATTTGAACCAAATAAATGTAAGTATTTTTAAGTGTCGATACAAAAAAAAGATTTAATTTGCACTGAAAACACTTACACTTGCGGGTAATGCCCTTGTTAAGTGTTTTTTTTTTTTCTTAAATTTTATATATGTACAAGCACATATGTGAGGAATATATATACAAATACTAGCAAAAACACGGACGCAAAATACACATGAATGGAAGAAGGTGTGAAGGGATACACTAGGGCATAAAACGGTAAGAATAGAGAATGCACCTCTTATTCACCCTCTGCTTAACCCTAATTGTTTTAATACGCATTAAGCAAAGTAATATTCTTCCACCAGTCCAAGTTGGTTTTTGATTACTAGTACACTCAAAAGACAATCAGTAAATGACCCAACATACAAAAAAGTTATTCATTTAAATAATATATGGAAATAATCTTTCTTTGCCTGGTAAAGGTTTTATTTTATATATATATATATATATATATATATATATATATATATATATATATATATATATAAAGAAGGTTTATATATATATATACATATATATATATATAGAGATTCTATAGATAGTCTCTCACTCTATATATATATATATATATATATATATATATATATATATAGATAAAGAAGGATATATGGAGGAATATATATATAAAGAGAAGAAGAGTTTGACATATATATATATATATAGATAGATAGATAGATAAGGATAGATGGAGGAATATAGATTGAGATAACTATATATATATATATATATATATATATATATATATATATATATATATATATATAAAAAAAATAAGTTTTTCAAACTGACAACATTTCTTATCAAATAGACATTATTCTTTTGATTCTGAACTATACATTATCGAATATATATACGAAAATTTCTCAACGAAAGTAGTGTGATGTAAAGAATATTTCGCTATTTTGGATCATTCGCTTTCTGCCTATCTTCTCTCTTTCTCTCTCTCTCTCTCTCTTTCACTCTCTCTTTCTCTCTGTCTCCATATATATATATATATATATATATATATATATATATATATACATATTCTTTTTAAGCGTGTCTATGCGAGTGTGCTTGTGTGTATGTGGATCCTTGAAGAATATAAGCATACATCGCACACACACATATATTATTTTTAATATACATGAAGCTATTTTTGGCGAATTATAACATGAACAAAATGAAAGCTTATAGTTGCAGGGTTGAATGTAAGTTCTACAAGAAAAGGAATTACATGTACTAGAATGAACAAGTTCTTTCCAACTGAAAGACGCTAAAACATTGCTTCAGCACTTCTCAGTAAATCAGTAACTAGATCGACGGAAGCTGCTGCATTTAGCAGTAGTACGACTAACAAACTTAGTATCTTGTGTGGTATTTTACAGGCTGTGAAGGACAGCACTTGTAGTCGCACTAATAAGATTTGTCAATGTCGTAACAAATTGACATTTATTGTATCAACTCCTCAGATTAAAGCATTTTTCTCATAATTGCCGCTAGATTAGTATTAATGGCGTTAGAAGGTGAAGGCGCCAAATCATTTATGAAATAATATCCTATAATAATGTAAGGGAAATTTGAATTTTTGTTTGATAACGATCGATGTTTTTTTTTTTATTGAGATTACATTGATAATAGAAACGTTTTGAAAACGTTTAAACTATATCAGATATTTTTTGGCGGGAAAAGTGATGTAAAAAAACGATGTTCTTGTGTTTATTTTGAATTTTAAATGAAGAATCTTTTCTAGGAATAAATGTAATAAAATTAAATGTAAATAAAACTTATCAGAAAACAGTTTGTGTAAATGAAGTAATTAATTCATCTATTCAGTTTGCATGATGTATTCGAAAGCAATTTTTTAACGTTAATATCTCAAGTATATTGTTAATCATTTCTTACCAAAAGGGATTAAAGCTATTAAGTCAAAAGAAGGTTACTGAGTGGAAAAGAATATGGGTAAAACATTTTTAAGGAGAGATAAAAGTAAATGAACCGGAAATAAGAAGATAATAATAGATATTGCATTTAACTTTTTGAAGAATAATGTGAAAGTCTTTATAGAAAATGCACACGAAAGCTAAATCATGGCGGTAGGAAAGTGAGACTGAAGCTGAGATGATCAGGCCAGAACCAACAATAATGTAGAGACTTTTTTAATTTTATTTTTATTTTATCAAGAAAATAGCAGAAGATACAGACCAGATGAAGCTTTGACGAATGGTAAACATATAAATAAAATATATTCGAGGGTGAAAAAATGTCTAATATGACACAGCGAATCACCTTTCGTAACAGAAGAAAACAAAATGGCATTTGATTCCATATAATCTTTTCACTTTATATCAGCGGGAAACGTTAGCTCGAGAGGGTGCAATAATTCACTCTTCTGGGGATTAGCATCAGCCATTGTGAAGAAGTGTAAAAAAGGATTAAAAGAGACCAGATTCGTCTATTATTTTATGCGTGTTAATTATTGTTAGTAGCAGTATTAGTATTTCCATTAGTTGATTGTCGACAAATAAAAACTATAAAAATGATTATCGGAGACCAAGTGAAAATTTTCCTCCATACAGCAAAAGTTTACAATTTATTTTAGCGTATTTTAATAATGGCAATTTCTGTATGATGACTATTCGCCATTGAAATTCCAGTAGTTTTTTTTCACTTTGTAAATATATTTCGGACTATTCTTAGCACGTTTCATTCATTAAATTTCTTGTCAAATTTTAAACCTGAATCTAGTATTTAATTTTCTTCAGGTGGAAAAGTATTATGCAGTATTTGACTAAAGCTACATCAACCGATCCGTCTAATTTACTAAGCATGGATATTTTTCCATTATCTCTTCTCTGCAATAGAATTTACATTGTGCGTATAAATAGTTATCACTGGAATTTTTGTAATTCACAGCAGATCACAATTCTCTAATCAATCATCCATATATTTGTTCTAATATCGAGCTCACATTCAACATTTATATGATTAGCAGTTTCATCTCTGTCCTATTAAACTCATTAAATCTATAAGTAACAGGTAACAGGTTTTACTGTGTTTCTAAAACTTGACTCTAATTTCATTTTTATAGAAATATGTTTGGAAAACATTTCAATCATCATTTTCTTTCTTCAAATGACCTTTTCTTAACCATTGCCAGTTAAAATTTCATTATTAAGTCCAAGACACAATTTTCGCTAGTAGCAATTTTCATGAATTTGTAACTATTTTTACATTTGTTTTTCATTACTGAAACATATAGTGTATTGATGGAAACTGAGAAAATGTAGAAGGTAGTAAATACAGAATATACGAAACGAAAACATTGCTGAAGCAGAATTTATTTAACCGTTCTATGATCATCTTCGCAGTGTCATCGATGTCTTTTCAGTCAGTTTTCAAGCTATTTAAATCTCTGAACTTTTCATGCCATCAAAAATCAACACTCAATAACATTAACTATCAACAAAGTCACAATGTGCTTACCGTCTTTGGACAATGAAATAAAAAGAAAAAAACAAACTTTCCCATAACTCTAGATATAGACATAAATGTCTACCCATTCAGAATTAAAAATAAAAAAAAAGCATCGTTGTTAACGGCAAAAAAATAGCTGAAAGCGTTCCGCCATACAAAACACTCGGACAATTTTTACATACTTTATGTTCAGAAAAAAAAAAAAAATATATATATATATATATATATATATATATATATATATATATATATATATATATATATAAAGCGATACCTTCTCAGTAGGTTTTAATGAAGCGTGACGAACCCGTCATTATATGCAACTATTGAAAACCAACTGACACTGAATCCAATGTTTTTTTCTCAAATACACAATTTATAGCCCTCGGGACGATGGTGGAGTGGATATATGAGTTTATTATATACGTGTTACCAGTCATGGATCATATATTTTTAGACTAGTTAGTCCAGAATGAACATTAAATAGCATCACCGTGACAAAATCATATGATCAACATCTATGCCCTATCAATCAAATACTGAATACCTGATGATAGCCGAATTTCTGTGACTATAATAATAGCTATATTATCCAAGATAAGAACAATATATCGCAATTATAAAAGCAAATAGAAAATTACGCGTCTCAGAAATGTAGAAGTAAATTAGGAAAATTACGGAACATACAAGCAATATTATCTTTGTTATATTATGCACATATATGTGTGTATATGTCTGTGTCTGTGCGCATGTGTGTGTATTTATGAATGTTTGTGCCGAGGGAAATACTAATTCATGAGACTTTAATTTTAAATTCGTATATAAATTTAAATACTTCAGTCATTCGAAATCTATAATTGCTATTGCTTCTCATGAATAAAACAGGTTAACCGCGCCCAATCGAAGCAATCTAACTCAAATGCAATCAACTTAATTCTGCCAATTAGCGGAGATTGTCATCGGCGGTATGTTTACCTGAACAAGTGATAAGGTCCGAAAAACAGACATCGGCATCGCCTGAGGTAAAGATATATTGCCCTCTGCAAATGCTGTTGGATAAGGAAAATACTGAGAATAAAATGGAGATTATAATGTATTAGGTGAATGGACGAAAATCGTTGGTTTGCAATGCAATGAACACAAAGCAGAAATTGTGGAGAAAAATATGGAAATATTATTTACGTGCTGCCAGGATACATAATGAAAATTTGCAAAATGATTAACTATTATAGGCGAAGGAAATTGGAATCGATAACACGGGTTGAATTTCTGATAGAGGAGGATATGGTGAGCTTCTTTCTTCTTCTTCAATAGGTTCTTGAAGCTGTTCACATTATGAATGAATGCGAATTTCAAAGAGAGAATGTGTGCAGAGTAGGTAGAGGGGGGGCTTGGAGAATTTGATACTCACTGGCTAACCTGAAAGCCAAAAGAACAGAGGAAAATAACGCATAACACATTTAGCGAAATTGAGTAAACGAATGACAGAACAAGTTTTTGCAGTGATAAAAAAGATAAAATTTATCAGGAATTCATGAGGAAATTGTGGAGAGTCATGGTCGTAGACATGCTGGATGGTCAGGGCACATAGAATAAGAAATATCAGGTAATGATTTACATATGCAGTGGAAGTGATATGTATGAAATGCTATATAAAAGTTCTTTTGGGAAAGTTCTTGTTTATTCATGCACATGTGCATATGTATATAGACATTTTAATTGTTTATATGTATGTACATGTGCATACATGCTCATATAGTTTGTATAAGATCTTACAACATTTCGGTTAATCTTAGTATTGATTTTTCTTGTCCGACATTTTCTGAGACAGATCCAGAAGGATGTTCTTCCTACCCATCCTAGTAGTTCTTTATTTTGAAAATTCAGATGCTATGTAGGCAGGACAGGTCAAATATTGGAGACATGGCTCAACTAACACATTCCAGCGAATGATTGCAATGGATAGTTGAACGATTTACATAGGTGCCTAACTAAATATTGCATTAATAACCAGCAGAATGCTTGATCTTATAGTCCAGACATGTTCTCAGTGATGATTAAGGCTAATGCAGATTATCACTTAATGAATTCGGAATCACTATATATTAAGCCCTACCACCCATCTCTCTGTAAGAAAGAAGGGACGGTGTGCTTAAAGGTAATTAAGTTTAAGATATTTTTTGCGTATATATAACATTAGCATGGAATTTTACATAATTTTTGAGTCGTTCTGCACATTTAGCTTTTTAATTGATTTTATATCTTTAAGAGAAATCTAGCTTTTTGCATATTTTATATTTGTGTGTTATGACTTTATAGTAACATATAATACTTGTTATCCGTCATTTTTGTTAAAAATTACAAGGTGCCCCTCACGGAATAGACAGGGTTCGATGGGTAAACATATTTTTAATTTCGAGCAAGAACGTTGTTTTTAATTCGATTTTGTCGACTTCACGGTATATTAAGCTCAGTTGGGCACTGTCTTTGAGAAAAAGATAACCATGACGTCAGAAATTTAGAAACAAGTGATCTACTGCTTGGCATTCGCGCCAGATGCTCCAATACGAACATTTCATAGTGTTTTGAGTGTCAATCCGAGGACAGTGCAGAGGATTCGGAAGGAGTTGGATGAGTTTAATGGTGATTACGAATGCGTTTGAAATGGTCACTAGTAAAGGCGACATTGTGCCACCGTTTATCTTCCCACAGGGCGTCAGACTCAAAAAAGAGATCTACATAAAGTGCCTTGAAGAGATAATGGTGCCCTAGGTCAAGATGATGGCTGCTGGATGACATCATGTCTGGCAATAGAACTTTGCACCATGGAACACAAGCAGGAGAACTCAATTGTAGCTGTGAGACAAATTTTGCGACAACATCACCGCTTCCATCAGGCCAACTAATTCCCTAAACTGCTAACCCCTTGATTATTATGGGATGCACAGTTGTGCGAAAGACCAGGAAAACATCTTGTGACACCAAGGATGAACTGAAGGTAACGATTATGGCAACATTCATCAGCATAAACAAGGAGACCTCCTTGCATGAGATTCTGAAGTCGACAGAAGGTTGAAGATAATGGCAATTTTATTGAATAAAATTAATCTTTAATATATCATGATATTTTTGTGTAATGTTGGTACATATATCTACCAAAATGATATGTTATTTTTATTTTTGCGCAATTTAAATAACAATTTACATATCACAAATTATATATATATATATATATATATATATATAGTGCGATAAGTCTTCATCCAGAGGCGGACTGACATTAAAAATAAATTTAAAACTATGGTCCGAGACAGGCAATTAGAGAATGATGAAATAGACTATCTCTATGTTGAGGGGATTTTTGGTTCTTTGCTGTAAAAAATGCATATGCTCTGTTAAAATAGATCAGTTTAATACTTAATATTACTAGATTGATTACCTGTACTATATATATATGGATAGGATAAAAGAATTACAATGCGCACAAATACTTGGATGTACATAAGTACATTTATTCCTAAGGTGTTATTAAAACAGTACTCAATGTTATGGAGCAGAGCTATCATTATATATTAGTGAATATACATAATATCAAATGTCGATAACACTATTCAGTTTCATGCAATATTCAGGTGTGGATTC